>JALIZH010016723.1:0-24014 GCA_030522465.1 Rhipicephalus appendiculatus
ATGAGCGTGGAATGCAAGTCATGTCGCACATAACAAGTCATGATTTCCATATTACCACTTGTCATTCATGTTCTTCATACACTCACGTCACTCACTACCAAATTTTGATGTATATGAAGCTAACGAAATGGCCGCGAGCCCGCCATGAGCGCGGCATGAAAGTCATGTCTCACATGACATGTCATGATTTCCATGTTACCACTTGTCATTTATGTTCGTCATACAGTCACGTCACTAAATCCCAAATTTGGTGTATATCAAGCTAACGAAACGCCCGCGTGCGCGCCATGAGCGTGGCATGCAAGTCATGTCGCACATGACATGTCATGATTTCCATATTACCACTTGTCATTTATGTTCGTCATACAGTCACGTCACTCAATACCAAGTTTGGTGTATATCAAGCGAAGGAAACGGCCGCGAGCGCGCCATGAGCATGGCATGTCATGCAAATCATGTTGTTCATGACATGCACGTCATTATTTGGAAAAAACCACCTGTCATTTATGTTCGTCATACAGTCAAGTCACTCAATCCCAAATTTGGTGTATATCAAGCTGACGAAACGGCCGCGAGCGCGCCATGAGCGTGGCATGTAAATCGTACTTTTGATGACAAGTTAGTCATGATTTTCATGATATGACCGGCCATTTATGTTCGTCGTACAGTCATGTTATGCCATACCAAATTTGGTATAAATCCCATTAACGATACGGCCAGGAGAGCACAAAGTCGTAGGCGGCTAGATAGATAGATAGATAGATAGATAGATAGATAGATAGATAGATAGATAGATAGATAGATAGATAGATAGATAGATAGATAGATAGATAGATAGATAGATAGATAGATAGATAGATAGATACGCTCAAAGTCGCCGAAGTTCGCTAAGAAATGCTTCGCATTTAATAGTAATATCTGGCGTTTTACGTGACAAGACCACGATATGATAATGAGGTCCGCGGTATAGGAGAACTCCGGAAATTTTGATCATCTGGCGCTCTTTAAGTTGCTTTGACATCGCACAGTACATGCGGTCCTCTACCATTTCGCCTCTATCGAAATGCGACCACCGCGGCCGGGATCGAACCTGCGCCTTTCAGGTCAGCAGCCGACCTCCATAGACGCTATGCCGTCGCGGCGGCATATCTACAGTGTCTCCACAGCCACCATTGTCCCCCCATGAAAAAAAAAAAAAAGCATGGAATCAAATTCTAATAAAGAGTCTAAGGCAGGAAGCTATTATCTCTCCAATGCTATTCGTTAACACGAGGTTTTCAGAGCGTTGGATTGCGGACAGCATGCGATAGCAGTTAAAGGAGAGTAGCTTAGTAACATGCGATTCGCTTGTGATATTGCCATGTTTAGTAACTCGGGAAAACTATTGCAAATCATAATTACTGAATTAGACAGGGAAAGCAGAGCGGTGGGTCAGAAAATTAATATGCAGGAAAATAAAGCAATGTTCAGCAGTCTCCGAAGAGAAGAGTGGTTTGCGATGCCTATCAAAACACTGGAAGTGGTAATGGAATACGTCTGTTTAGGGAAGGTAATGAGCGCAGGTACGAACCATGAGAATGAAGTAACCAAAAGTATAAGTATGTTGTAGTGTGCATTTGGCACGTATTCTGAGATAATGATTGGCAGTTTACCACCATCTCTCAAGAGAAAACCGAATGGTAATTTACCACTATCTCTCAAGGGAATGCAGCGAGAAGACAAGATAACTGGTGGCAATTGAAAGTAAGAGCCCCCATTCTAACAGTAGGCAAGCGCGCGAACGGGAGGCATAAAGTTAAATGGGCAGATGAGATTCAGAAGCTTCCGGCGCTAACGTGGGCGCAGCCTGCACAGGACCGGGTTGATTGGAGAAACATGGGAGTGGCATATACCGTACAATTAGCGTAGTCATGTTGCGTAGTCGTGATGATGATCACACACTTGTGAATCGTGAATGCGAAAGTATCATTTCACGATTCTTACACAGTCGCAAATATATATATATATATATATATATATATATATATATATATATATATATATATATATATATATATATATATATATCATTTCACTATTCGTGCAGTCTCAAATATATATATATATATATATATATATATATATATATATATATATATATATATATATATATATATATATATATATATATATATATATATATATATATATATTCACTCCGACGAAGGCCAGTCCCGCGGCCGAAACGTCAGTCCTTCCCAAGAACCATTTTTCCTACGTGCTGGATATATTTTTTTGAACTATATATATATATATATATAATGTATTTTTACAACGCCAAAAGTGTGTCAAGAGGCCAATTAGGTTTCGCCTTAGCGAAGTATATGGGGCAGCGCTAGCTCGAATACAAGGACGAGAAAAGCCAGGACACGCGCTGACAGGACACAGACCGCGCATATCCTGTGTTTTCTCGTCCTTGTATTCGTTCTCGCGCTGCCCCATATACTGCACTATGAAACCTAACCAACTAGCCCACCTTTCCCTTATTCGCCTTAGCGCTTTTAGTGAGTGTAACACGTGCTTAGGTTTAATTTATTTAATTAATTATTTATTTATTTATTTATTTATCTCAAATGCACTCAAGTGCTTGGGCATTCTAGAGGGGAGTACGGTACATGTGTACAACAATAAGAAGAATACTGATGTTTCAGCGAACACTTTCAAAAACATTTAAAGGTTGGCTGTTAGGTATTGTACAATTCTAGATCTTCAGCTGGTTTACGAGAAGAGGCTGAAACTACTACACAAAAAAATTGAAAGGCTTAGTCCACTAACTAACGAAAAATGACTAATTGTGATCTTAACTAATTGAATTATCGCCCGCATTTCAATTCCCAATGTTTAGCCATGGAGTTCTCAAGGCAACCTGGAACGAATTTTTATGATGCCACTAGTTTCGAGGTATTACCTAATTCGTGAACATTACAGAGAAAGGCATTGCCATTCGAATTATATTCTTAACAAAACATCCTTTCATCTATTGAAGCCCAACATTAAGTCTAACACGATGTATTTCTTCGACACTGATATCCACGCTCCTTAGCCTAAGTGCGCATATCGTGTGCCAGCCACAGTGCGTCGCAACATCGCACAAGTGACACGGCTCAACACGGCGTCATACAGACCTCGAACTGCCGATGGGTCTCACCGATCGATATTGTAAAAAAAAAAAAAAAGACGGCTCAATTGCCTAGTTTTTGCGTAGACTATGGCTTGCTGAACAAGATCACACGTAAGGACATCTATCCCTATAGCCACTAATAGACGACGCCGCGACTGCTGGCATGGAGCATAGTTTTTTTTTAATGCGAATGCATTTCTTAGTCGGGCTATGTCAGGCGGCGTTGTCCGGCGTTGTCCGCGCGCCAGCAGGTGTTATCTCTCCGCTCTCACTCCCTCTCCCATAGCAACAGCTGCGGGCGCGCGCGCTTATCCTCGCCCCTAGCAACCGGAGCAGGTGGTGCGGGCGGAGTAGCGGAGAGTGAGTGAGGAGGAGCGCGCTCTGGTGTGTGAGGGCGCTCGCATCGCGGAAGCTCGGCGGAGCTCCCGCGATAAAAATAAAATAGGCGCTGCGCCGTGCTCCCGACCGGGCTGCAGAAATTATGCGCCTTTTTCCTTCTTCGAACCACAACCACCATATATAAATGGAGTGAAGCGCGCGCGAAATGCATTCGCATTTTCTCACGATTCCCTTCGGGGAGGTGGGGGGCATTTTTCTCTCTCTCTCTCTCTATTCGTTGGACCTGCGCTGCGGCTGCTTGCAGCCCCGATGGCTGTACTTGACCACCGCTAACCAGCCTTCGTTAGATTAGATGGCTTATATGAATTTATTGTGACGCGATTCGGGCTGTGCAACGCGCTTGCAACATTTGAACGCATGATCGGCATCCTTCGAGGCTTCAAGTGGCAGACGAATATCTACTACCTGGATGGTACTCTAATCTTTTCAGACGGCTTTGCGACACATCTACAAAAGGTCGAAGCTGTCGTCATTAGTATCAGCTCTATTGGCATTGAGGTAAACTTAAAGAAGTGTTGCTTTGGCGTACGAAAGCTGCTTAATCTGGGCCGTCTTCTTCCGAGATCGCGTCCTTCCGGATCCCACGACAGTTCGTGTTGCTGCTACGTTTCCTAAACTCACAATGAAATACCTTCGCAGATATCTATGCCTTTGATTTTATTTTACACGTTTCATTCGCCGCTTCCCCGCAATTATAGCGCATTTCACTGACCTCCGCTGCGGCTGCGACCTTTGAGCGAATCACATGTGGCGATGCATCCAGAAAACTCCGATGAATTCTTACTTCGCCTCCAATCTTGCGACATTTGATTTACTCACCCCATATGAGAGAGAGAGAGAATTTTATTATGACAGAAAAGCTGAGAGCACCCAAAATGAAATTCACAAGGACACTAGCGGCGTTGTGTTCGGCGCTGTGCTTGCCCAGCGTAAACGCGGATTTGACGAGTTAGTTGTTGCTTACAGGGTTGCCGTTGGTGGCTACTTTGCGCCAAATTGGCTACTTTTGGACCCCGTTGGCGACGAAAATTTCCAGTTGGCGCCACGGCTCTTTTTTAAACTTGTGGTTTTACTTATTCAAAATAGTTTTATTTATTCATCAATAGTAAAGACTCTCTTGATAATAGCGCTTCTGTTCTGTTTGCCGAGATTCGGCGATAGGATCAAATGTCATGGCTACTTTGGCTACTTTTGGCGTGAGTTCTGGCGCCTTTTCTTGTCCACCCAACGGCAACCCTAGTTGCTTATGCCAGCCATGCACCTACCAAAGCACGCACAAGCATACATAAAGTACGGTTGAACCCCGTAACCCCTCCCCCCCCCCCTTACATCCGCCGATCAATACACATTCTAGCGGCGGTCTTCTTGTCCATCTACGACGCGTTCCCGCTGTAGCCGTCACCGACATGCCCTGTGCAGTGGCGCAAAAACCCCTGCGTTGCTTCCCCTATGGTCTTGTTGCGTGGGCAACGTCACCTACCATCCCTAAAGAAATAAGTCATCAAACACACCATTTCATTCTTCGTGACAGTTGATTGACCATCACTACTACCTCTTGATGGACGCAAATCGCTCTTATTCCGCGCCATTTACGTATGCGCCACCTTCAACGCTGACTCACAGTGTGCACATGCCGAAGGGTTGAAGATTTGCACTTTCCTCCAGCTCTGCTACTATCAACGCAGAATGTACCGCTTCTTACACCGCTACATTTGTTGCGTCGCGCAGCGCCACACGAATCCCCCCTTGCCATTTCCCTGCTCCGTAACAACCACTGACTTGCCCTCTCCGTCCCTTGGACTTCGCCGGTGTTGATTTGTATGGACTTCTTTCCATCACTCCTGCTGCCAACCAACAGATAATTGTTGCCATCGATTACACGATAAGCAGAGACTTCACTATTGTCATCTGCATCGGCTAGCAATGTTGCCTCTCATTTGACACCACGTCATTCTACAGCACGGCGCACTACATGAGCCACGCATCGTCCGAAGGACGTGTATTTCGGTCGTCGTCAAGAAACTCTAGAGGAATGCAAGGTCTTTCACCACACGACCACATCTTACAATTAAAAAACGAATGGTTTAACAGAAATATTTAATCGAACATCAGGTGATGTGCTGACAATGTACGTCACTTCCGGTTACTAAGACTGGAACCGTGTCATTCTCTTCGTGACGTACGCCCAAAACACTGCTACGCAGACCACGAATGGACTCTCTCCTGTCTTCTACCTATAAGGACTCGAGCCCTCCTGAACGTTGTGCGCAATACCTCCTTGCCACGCCTATGTGAGTGAGTCGACGGCAGTTCCCAAGCTGCTAAGCGCTGAAGAGGGTCGCCAGAGAGCCCGATCTCACGCCACTGCTGGCAAGCAGCGCCAAATACACCATCGAGATGTCTCGAAGCCTTTTAGCGTCGTATTCCCGGGACTGACTTGTGTGGATCAACGGCCAATGTTATCATCAACTTGTGTGGCTCTGGATTCCTTGAGCTAGCCCCGGTCGGTCAACGAAACTTCTTTCGAAGTACCGCGGCCCGTCCCGTATGGTCTAACAAGCCGCGTACTTGATGTCCGGCGTCAAGCCACTTGAGATTTCTTCTAATCTAGTAATCAACAATGTCGAGGCATGAGATTGCGCAATGGACCTGCTAAAGCCTTACTATCTCAGTGCCGTGGTATTCTGCCTGTAATTCGCCAGGATGGCTCTGTTTCGGAAGGGGAAGTAAACAGAGAGTTTTAGAACACCGCACGCAAAGCTTGCCGGTATTGCGGGCGTAGCGTTAGCGTTCGTCACTTAACGGGAGCCCGCAAGAGGCTAGCGTACGACGCATGCGCAACGCAAACGCAAAGCTTCGCGAACGCTGTTCTAAAACTCTCTAAAAGCGGCACTGCTTGCAGAAGCAGAGAACGCTGCTGATGTAGAAAGAAAAGAAGACGATTCGGCAACGCAAGCTTTGCGCTGGTTCTGCCATTGCTGATCAGTCTCCAATGGTATAGTGCTTATTGAAAACGCTTCATTACACTATCAATAGCTTCTATCATGCTTTCCTTGGATTCAATATGTGTTGCCTTATTGAGGCTGTGGTTAACTGAAATATGCCCTTGGTTCCCCTTCCTTTGTTGTTTAGATAATGGGTTACGTAATAAGAAATACTAAAACATGAGAACTTTACTTGCTCCATATCTAGAAGCGAAACCGGCTCCGTAGCAAAGATTCTGGGTGCAACGCTTTAGCGAAAAAAACAAGAAACTAAATCTTCAGCAATGACGCACTAGTAATATTAATTGCTGGAACTTTACACGCCAAAACTACGATATGTTTATGAGGCGCGCCGTAGAGGAGGTCTGGACTGGGGCGCTATTTTGTAAGCGTTCTAGCATAGAACGGGGAGGAGGATAGAACAAAAAGAGGAGGGAAGCAAACAGCCAATAGGTGAGCTGGGGAGTTCAGGAATGTATGCAGTGCATAAAGAAATGTATAATTATTATAACTGAACATCAATATTAAGAGGCATTGTTTTTCGCAGCTTGAAGTTGAAGAGCTCGGTGACTTTGACAATTAACTTCTGTTAATGTCTTGACGTAGCGCCAGGTGGTGTCGCAGTGGCGCTGGCCCCCACGCTGTTTAAACCAATGCTTCTAGTATTGGCAGTATTAGTGTACTCGTAAAATTCAAACGGCGCGACAATTCGAACCGTTACCCAGTTGTCGAAATAGCGCAGCAATCGAGAAGAGGTCCGCGCTTTCCCGACAACCAAAAGGCGTTTCTGCTCTCATTTATGGAGCGGCATCCCCAGTTAGCCTTACGTGCTAGCGAGCTCACCCACGAGTACACAGCAGCGGACAGGCGTCAGCTGTGAGGCGGTAGAGAGATGCGCGAGAAACCCACTCCTGCGGCCCCACCGCTTACGTTCCAATCCAAGCCAAGTTGTCCGCGGAGACTGTTTTGTAGCCATACCATCGATAGAACGACGCCCGAGCCCGTTATAACAACCTTCTCTCCGTTCTAAGCACATTTGGTGGCTATTCACACGTCTTGACCGTCGGGATAGCCTCATAGCCTCGACCAATCGCGCATGTCTTGCCCTCCTCTTTTTGTTCTATCCTCCTCCCCGTTCTATGCTAGAACGCTAACAAAATAGCGCCCCTGGAAAAACGATGTCCTACAGCACGCGCTTAGCGCTTAGCGGGCGTCTCCCATTCCCTGTCGCGGCAGAAGAGTGTGCCGGAAATTTCGACCACCTGGGGTTCTTTAACGTGAATTTACATCTACGTACAGCATCAAAATCCAAGTACTAGTGGATTTTCGCCTCGTTCGAAAATGCTAGAGCCGCGGCCACGATCAAACCGGTGCCCTTCGGGTCGGCAGCCGAGCACCGTAACCACTGACAGCGATTCTGTGGAAAAAAAAGAAAGAAAAAAAACGAAAAAATTTACTGCGATTCGAACCCGCGCCGCATTCACCGCACGTGAGTCGCCAGAACAGGCGCTCAACCATCTAGGCCACAACGCACACCGGTCGCGGGGCGGTAAAATGGGTCTTATCAAGATACAATGGTCAAAGACGCGAGTCGAAGACGCGACTGTGTTGTAGAAAACTTCATTTTGGAACGTGTTTTTCTTCACACAGACACATGATTGCGGCTTCAAATGAAAGCTTCGTCTACGTACTACTCAGATCTCCGAGCAATTTGCAGGATTCCGTCTAGTTTTTTCAGACGGCCCGTTTTTGTCCCGAAAAACGAGGCGTGATTTCGGACGCTTCCTAAGGACCCCATTGTGTAAACTTTAGTCTTCGTGGGAACAGAATGTGAAGCCCCGATGTTAACGATGCTGCATTTATTAAATGCTGTACAGCTCCTAGAAGGTGCCCCTTTAAGAAGTTTTGGAAATTGCGCCTCTACGATGTTTTATCGTCGAAAAATGACCCTGTCCCATTGAAAACGTGAGAGCTTCCAGCAGTGGCCGCTAGGAGCGCTGATCATCCAATGTCCCCGAAAGCTGGATCTGAGTTGTGGTGCTGCAGTTGTCCACGAGTCTACAGCGAACGCCAGCGGTGTTACACGCGTTTGCTCGTTTAGCTCTTTCCTTCGTTATGTTGCGTTCGTCAGTTGGTGTGTCCACCTCTCCAAATGCCCTTTCTCAGCGTCCGAGGTGAAAACGCGAGGAGCAAGCGCATCTGCTAGCAGAGAAGCACTCGAGCATCCGTTGGTGATTCAGGAACTCATTAACATGGCGTTTTCTGTTTACACCATGAAATTTTCCGAAAAACCAGAGCCATAGAGCTTCGCTGTAAAATAACCGTCACCATGAACCGGCACGCGCTCAGTCACCGGCCTAGCACATGGTGCAAATGGTTAACACGAGAAGCTGCGAAGTGCGGCCCCTGATTGGTGTTGCCCGCCCGTTTGTTTCCTCGTTAACCTTTAGTGGACCACTGCGGTGTGCAGTGGCATCTTCCCAATTTCTGTGGCACATGAGCGCTATAGGACATTTTTATTTACGTCACTAAATTTTCCGACCAACGAGAGGTGTACAACTGTAAAGCATCGCGGTAAAAATACATTTCATTGAACTTTATCGTTTTCTTATGTTCAGATTGAGTGGTACAAAAGCTTAATCCACGGATCATTGCCAACCTCCAATATCAAGCGACAATGACTGCAAGGAGAAACGGGAAGACCGGCCTGTTGTCGTAAGTGAAATATAGCGCGCTGCAACGTTCACTATACGACGGAAGATGAGAATGACACAGACGAAGCGCAAACCATCAGCTTTAAAGTGGTTGCGGCTTTGGTCCCAAGCCGGACAACATTTTTAACAGACAAAGAACTGTTCTAAAATTTGTGGATTTGCACACGTGGTCTTCTTCCATAACTGTTGAGGATGAAGGAAGAATGACGTTTCTAAACACTCTGCAAAAAGTGTATTAAACAAAGCGTGAGGGCGGTCAAGTATGATCATTTCTAACTCGGCGACAACTTATCTTGACATTGGAGCGAAGGCCCCGGAGGCGGGGCTTGCACACATTCGTGTTGCTCCGCAAGTAGTTCGGCAGCTTGCGGCTGATTTCGGTTTTGCTCGCTCGCATCGTTAACGCGTTTAGAAAAACACATACTTGAAAATTATGAATGGGAGAAACATTTCGATTGTTCAGTGTACATTTTAGTGTCCTATTACGAGTATGTTTTTCTTTGAGAACTAAACAGCGCGTATTCGGCCGCACAGTGACGTCACGGACGCCATGTTTCCTTGGAAAACGGGTGGGCTGAAAAGGTGGTGCTGTCTAAGAAATGGAAAGAAAAGGAAAGCATTCGTGCAAGGTGAACGATAACTGTATTTTGCCTGCAACTTCCCGCAACTGTTTAAGTCTCATAATAAATACAGCAATATTTATTTCAGCAAGGAAAATCAGAAAATTATCAATAAATTTCAGTACTATGTTTTTGGCGCGGAAGCAGACATGCGCTTTGGTTCTGTAGCTTCCACAGTGATGTCAAGGAAAGCTGTCGCCGAGTATAGAAGCTACAGCGGCAAGGTCCATCTACAACGGCTTTACTAAAGCATCCTATTTTATTACTGGTGATACCCGCATGCGAAGTTGGACTGAAAGATGAATCCATCATGAATACAGATCAACTAGTCCTGCTCTCAGTTCTCCTCTATAAATAAATCCTAAGGCATGGGTAGGCTGTCATCCAGATAAACCTAGAGTGATGCTATTTCGACGCTGTCACTTTTGAGTTATGTTTATTTGTGGCTATGCATGGTTCGATTTAATACACTGGTTTTTTTATATGTCGGAATGCATGAACGAGTCAGTCAGTCAGGTTATTGTTTATTGGATTCACGCTTATTGCACCGATAGTCTGGCATTAACAAACGCACCACCAATGCTCGACAACTGCCATCATACAGAAGGTGAAAGCATTAAAAAAATAAGTGGAGTCTGGGGTGCGCAGTGCAGTTTGGAAAAATTAGTGCCACTTCGTACTCGTGCCGATTGTACACAACACGTTTTGTTAATCACGAGGAATTATTCTTGCCAATCATCTTCAAACCATCGTTTGAGGGGGGATGAACAGTTTAAGCAGTGCAATGTTGCCTAGATTTTCTTCATTCCTGCGTACAAATTAAGACCGACTCATGTTTTGAGGTGGGCATGAATCGGTGGTACTTGCGAGTATTCTTAATGGGAATTGTATGCGTATATATTTCGGCGAGGAGCAGCTTAGTTTTATCAATACCTCTATTTGATACTCATGTTGCCCTGACAGTGGGCACATTTGTGTGTGTGTTCGCGCGAAGAGCTGTGGTGGTGTCAAGATGCGGTTTTCATACGGCTCTTGTAGGCTGGCGTTTGTTGCTATGCGGTGCACGAATCCTCCGACGCCGTCGTAGGCGCTGTTCCCGAGCGATGTCGCGAAAAAGTCCCACTAGTTCGACATTTCAAAAGCCATTTCATAGCGGCAAATATCGATGAAGTTGTTTTTGTTTTTGTACTGAGTGGCTGCCACATCGGAGAAGTAGTCAATGTGCCTGATTGAGGGATGATCTTGCGTGACTATTTTTAGGATTGCGTCCTGAAATGCCGATAGTGCGGTGGTGTTGTGATCGAGGCTGTTGAAAATCAAAAGAAATGATATGATGAATACTGCATCACAGCTGCTTTCCGTAGCTCGGTAGTAATTCACCACTGGATGCAGTCATGCCTGTGTGGTGTCCCAGTGGAATTGCTGTGGTGCATCCGCTACACCAAAGTGATAATTTTCGGCAAAATCCATTAGAACTACTTCACTGTTGTTAGGCTTGCTTTCAGCTGTCTTAAGTATTCGGGCCTGCTGTTTGTTCGCGAAATGATGACGTTTAAGTTCCTTCTAAATATCCGTGAACATTTCAAGGAAGTTATCATATGAAAGAGGTGACCACATACTGCACCGCGTGCCACTCACCCACTCTTTAAGGAGCAAGCTTTCGTTGTCTTGAGCGTCAATATTTAAACTATTCGTAAGCAAAGTAACGACAACCCTAGTGCCTGGGCAACTGCTGCAGTGGTCGAACGAGCACGACTAACTGTTAAGTTGGCATACTGTCGTTCCCAGTATCTCTTTGCACACCTCTCTCAATCCAGAAGCGTGGAGCAAAAGCGTAAATTACTGGTGCTGTACACCCACGCTGACGCTCTGGTTGCGCTGTTCGAAGGTCGGCAATCGTAAAAAAGCCGCAACTCATTTCTGAAAGTTCTTACCATTGCCTGTGCATTTCTTTCAAATTCATCAACAGCAAACGTTTTTAATGTCCACGCATCACGTCGTTTTTCCCGGGAGGCAGTGGTGCACTGAATCATCCCCACAGAAGTTTCGGATAGAAATCGCTTTTTCGCTTAGGGGGCCGCCACTTCGTTTGTGGAGACCTGCTCAGCACTCGGGAATGAGATGTGAGTTTCATTTGCACACGTGCATGGCGCTCAATGCCTCCAAAGAACCTCACGATGTGATCCCGCGAAGAGGACTGTCGATCTGAATTTTACAGCGAAATCTGTTATCAGATCACAACAAGGGCCGTTGTTGCGCTGCAGTTGTCCGCCGCCACCGCCGCCGGTGTCCGTAACCACTATCGCGCATAATAAGAAAAAACTAAATAAGTAAAAAATACCTATGACAGAATGGGAACCGAACCCGGGCCCTCTGCGTGGCAGCCCAGCACTCTACGACGGAGCTAGGCCGGTGCTTGAAACTGCGTTGCAAACTGACCCTATACAGGCTTAGTGTCGGGTGAGGAATCTCGTTAACATGTGTAATAAAGCGTTTTAGAACAGTAAAGTAACAACCAGGCGTCACACAATGCGAATTGCGTAACGAGTGGGTCGTTCAGTGCTCCAACCCATTACTAAAGACTCAGGCATAATTCTTCATCGTCGGCAGCCACAGCATCAAAAAAAACCGCCAGGCCTGCGCGCAACGCGCAGCACAGTCACAGCGAAAGCTGGGAGAGCGGCCTTTCTGAACCTTTTTTAAACACTCTTGGGGCAACTACTACAAGCCCACTTGCATGGTATCCACTACGCCATAAATCATCATAATTTTTGTGTAGTGCGGAGGCGTCTACTATGCCATTATTCGTCATTCTGCGGAAAAGCGTGGTACCCGCTACACTCTTGTGACGCACTATGGGCACTTTGTTGATGCTGTGGCTGACGACGATGAAGAATTATGCCCCAGGCTTTTGTAATGGGTTGGTGCATTGAACAACCCACTCGTTACGCAATTTGCATTGCGTGACGCCTGGTTCTTACTTTACTGCTTTAAAACGCTTTACAACACACAATAACGGGATTCCTTACCCGACATGAAGCTTGCATAGGGTCAGTTTGCACCGCAGTAGAGTGCTGGGCTGCCACGCAGAGGGCCCGGGTTCGATTCCGGTTCTGTCATAGGTGTTTTTTTTAATTTATTTAGTGTTTTTCTTATTTCGTGCGATATTGGTTACGGACACCGGCGGCGGCGGCGGACAACTACGGCGCAGAAACGACCCTTGTTGTGATCTCATAACAGCTTTCGCTGTAAAAAAATGCACATAATGCGTTACAAGTGTGTAGTGGGTACCGCGCTTTCCCGAAAAATGACGAATGATGGCATAGCGGACGCATCCCCACTACACAAAAATTATGATGATTTATGACGTAGTGGGTGCCATGAAAGTGTGCTTGTAGTAGTTTCGCCAAGAGTGTTTAAAAAAAAATCACGCCTATCCACGAAGTGAATGATGATGAGTGGGCGAAGCTCCGGACGTAATCTGGTAAGCCGTCAATCCCCGTCAATTTTGCCCACTCGATCATCATACGAAGACCTCACACACAAATGCGGGGGTGTGGTGTGATTATGAACGTTTGTTGTCGACGTTGCCGTTTTGCCTTTCGAGGGCGAGAGCGCGTTCACCATCGTTTTCATCCATGGCAGAAAGATAATTTGTGGTCTGGAACGTGCTTATACTTCATGGTCATCAGTGTCATCGTCATCGTTATCACGTGTAGTGGGTACATTCCACTATACTTAAACGCGCTTGGTCATCAGGTGTCATCGTCATCTTTATCACGTGGAGTGGGTACATTCCACTATACGTGGCTACCTACCTACTACTACTACTACTACAGAGGAGGGACAGACCCACACCCTAAGGAGCTTCGCCCCTAAAAGGCTCTCGACAGGCCGCTCTTCCAGCTTTCGCTGTGACTGTGCTGCGCGTTGAGCGCACGCCTGGCGGTTTTGTTTCTGCGGTAGCCTTCATGAGAGAATTTCTCTTTAAGTTCATTCGTTAGTTACGCAAAATATTCATTAGAAGGTCTTGCTCTGTTTCATGCACGGCTCTGGATTTCTCGCTCAAGCCCGGATATGTGGGCATTGTTTGCTTCAAGTTCCTCTGCAGTTTGTTTCATATGTTTTCTGGGTAAAATTATCTGCGTCCTCGAGCCCGCCTTTGGCTACGAGAGCCTCTAACTGCAGCAGGCAGGTCGTCTGCAGCAGACTGCTGCATGATTTTCAGCAGGCATATCAAGCTCCACCGTTTGTTTCTCTGAGCATCTGCTTCGGCTTAAATGATAGCAGCAACGAAGACAGTGCTGGCAGAGCTTTTATAATGGGACTAACCGCACGGACGGTAACTGGTTCACAAGAAACGCTATCATCACTGCAGTCCCGCGAAAATTCACTGCATGCTTTCGAGTGCAATTTTGATGCTATAAGCGACGTGTACTTTTTTAAGTACACAACGCTGATGCCTTGCTTCTACTTTGCATGAACCGAAAGTATACGACGCCGTAGCTCTATGTACTCTTGATTATAGTACAAGTACTTCTGTTTAGTCTGCGTGATCTTATGCGATTCCTTAGGCCCTATGAAGCATGGTGGAAGTTCACGACCTGTGAACAGGAAGACTAAAGTGATTAGGTTTTAATATTACATTGTTTCTACTCATTCTCATTATTCAACATAGCTGACCAACACATTTTGTCATATTTTACTTCAGTTAGACGGAAGGTCTTGTGACAGGACCTA
Source organism: Rhipicephalus appendiculatus (assembly GCA_030522465.1). Classification (NCBI taxonomy): domain Eukaryota; kingdom Metazoa; phylum Arthropoda; class Arachnida; order Ixodida; family Ixodidae; genus Rhipicephalus; species Rhipicephalus appendiculatus. The sequence continues at coordinate 14,618 of JALIZH010016723.1, forward strand.
ATGACTTATTCAATCTGCTGAAAACCTTGCTTAACAGGTTTCCCTACCGCAGCCAAGAAATGATTAAAGGGGTCCAGCAACACTACTTCAGCACGGTCAGAAAGCGCTGCTGATCGGTAGCCCAGATACCTGAGACCATGTGAGGCAAACATAACAGCGAGCACGCGGCCTGCAGTTTGCAATTAATTCGCCAACTCCGCGAGAAATCGCTCTCTCTTCCCTCGACAAACGATGTCACAAACCCGACCGACCCCACCATGAATACAAATTCTACGGCCATGGGCCGATATGAGCAGGGTGAGCTGTATAGTTACTGCTTAGCGCTCAAGGCTATACGACCCGCGCTGACGAACGAACGTAGCTTCTTGCTCCCATGTGCCCCTGTCCCCCCCGCCCCGCCCCCCGTATATACTTGACGGACTGAGAATTTTGCGGCACTTGAGTCGGCAGGCAATAAGCTCTATCAATTAAGTAATTCGATGACTACTTCGAAAGTGTTGCAAGGCCTCTTTAACACTTTCGTGACCGCGAAAAAAATTGGTTGTTTTTGGGCAGTCCAGGAAATACTTTTTTTTTTCCCGAAGCAATTCAATAATACTGAAGTGTAGGGTAACAAATGACAGAAGGCGGACTGGTCTTTCCGACAGGGTTAATTTCGAGCAATAGATTTATTTCGACTATTATAAAAAATTATCAACGCAAAAAAGATGCAACAAAAAGCAAAAATTCATAGCACACTGTAAAAGAAAATTACTCCCAGGTGGGAGTAAAACGCCTGTCCTCTAGCGACCCCCCTGTTCGGAGTAATTTTCACTCCGGACCTCCGGAGGAAAGTTGTTACTCCGGCTGGCCGGAGAAATTGCGTGGCACAGCCGGAGTACTTTTCATTGATATTTCACTTCGGCCGACCGGAGTGATTTCGTGGCACCGCCGGAGCACTTTTTACCGGCATTTCGCTCCGGCTGGCCGGAGGGACTGCGGGGCACCTCCGGACTATTTTTCGCTGTTTTTTCACTCCGGCTATCCGGAGCTTTCGCGTGGCACCTCCGGAGTATTTTACGAATGTCCTTACTTAGTCCGGACGGAATTTCAGTGCGATGGATCATGAGTATTCTTTTTTAATTCTTTGCTCCGCTGTTAGTTTGTTTATTCTATGCTGATCGCGTCACGCGTTGGTTAGATGAAGGAATTCTCATGCAAAACTGCAAAGTTACTCTGTGTTTTTTCCACGGAGCTCTAGCAGATTAAATTCAGGAGAACACTTTAGTTCTTATTGCTTGATTTATTCAAAATATGGTGCAGTTTGTGGCTGATGACCCACCATTTGGGAAAAGAAGACAAGAAGAAACAAATATACAAAAAGCCACCAAAAAAGAACATAAGAAGACAGATCACATGAAATCAGCAGCACACAAGTTTTAAGCGCAGCACGTTGAAATGAAGTCCAGAATGCCGTAAAACGATGCACAACAAACGAAGGAAGCGCAGCCGCCGGGAACCATCTCCGCAGGACCATCCACCACATTCACTGACGACGCAAGGGTTCAGCTGATTGTTTCCTGCATGATTTATCAAAAACATAATACATGAGAACTGCAAATCATGCCAGAGGCACTGAAGCCGCGGGTACTCATTAAACCCCACACAGTCTGCCAGTCCATGAGAACACCCAGGTTCTTAAACGGACCACACAAAAAAAGACAGGACGAGCGCTCAATATCAAGAAGCAGATCACATGTACTCCGGTGTCAGCCAGCCGCTCCATGATAAAAACACACCTTGCCGCGGACAAAGTTCACAACGGGCGAAAATTTTTCATATATTTCTAAATCGATACCTCTACTTCTGCTGACAGATTCAAACGCATTTTTTTCACTAAAATTAGTGACTTTTGGTACGCTCGAAGACAGTACCAGGAATACCTCTCCCGATTAACTTGCTAATATTCTAAAATAATATAGCTGATTATTGCAGTCGCATTTTAGTAAGTGCTCATCGTCCTACTTCCAGCATATTAGGCACTTACAGTTTGTATGCTTGCGGCCGGTTCTTAAGGAAAGCGTACCTTCATTCTGCTTTGCAAAAGAGTCTTCTAGAGAAGTTGGCGTTGTATTTTTTTTTAATTTGCAGCGCCCGCTCTGTCGTTAAACTTAACGTAATGAACATTTTTCAAAATAGTTATTGCATGAGCATGTATCGTTTCCAAATGAACAGCCTCGAGCACAAAATAAAGTGTACTCCTACTTAACGAAATAAATTTGCAATCAAAAGTACAAGCATTACGCCACCTATGCCAATTGCATCATCAGTATAGTACACTGACAAAAATGAGGGGAGGTCGACCAGTTTACTCAACACACAGGTTTGTGAAGACGTCCGGCAGGAGGCTACGGATGGTGATGCACGCCGAGGTGTCACGACGTGTGCACCAGGATTCGAGGAATTTTCGTTTCCTTCTTCTGTTCACAGGCCAGCGTCGTTGCATCGTCCAGGTCAATCATATGTCTCGTCTTCGCAAACTGTTCGTCAGAGAAAGATAGAAAGAAGTGTTTTAGTCCGTCCCTCCTTCCCGCGTCCCACACCACCACAGCGCATGAGCGTCCCTCTCCCCCCCCCTCTCTCTCTCTCCTCTCCTACGCTCACCCCATTTCTCTCCTCTAGAAATCCTCTACTCTGCGGAGCGGCCCCCCGCGTCCCTCACCCCCCCTCCCCCCCACAGCGCATGCGCGTCCCCTCTCTCTCCTCTCCTCAGTTCCCCCATTCTCTCCTCCAGGAATCCTCTACCGCGGTATGAAAATGACGGAGCGCGCGCGCCTCATTCTGTCTCCTGTGCAGCGCCGCGATGAGCGCCCGGGCCGCTGCCGCGAAACGGGAGCGGCGACGTTTCTCCCGCTCAAGCCAGCCATCTCCACGCTGCTTCGCATCCACACGTGGTTCCCTTTAGCGGGAGATGGGGAAATTTTTTTCCCGGACGCGGCCGAAGGGTTCACATAATCCTCGCTGCACTTCGATTCGGGTGGCTTGGCCTGCGCCATGTTGGTTTGTGGGGACCGGCCGCCCTGGCGAGGCTGCCTACGTCACTCCTCCAGCACCCAATGAAACCCGCCGAGCGATGCGCCGGAGCACTTGCGGAGCATCCACCGGAGCAAAATCAGGGAAATCGTCCCGCTTTCCTCCGTGCATCGCCCACCGGAGGAAAACGAATGTGTATGCTCCGGAGCATTCCGGTTTGAGTGAGGCCACCGGAGTTGAGCGGGAGCATCATCCCCCGAGACTTCCCGGCTGGGTATATTTTCGTTTACAGTGCATCAGTGCTACTCTACACAGGGTAAACATTAAAAAACTGAAATATACGTTTCGAATACTTTCTTCACTACGCACAAGAATAAAGCTGCGGACTTTAAGCCTTTTAATTCATACATGACCATTAAATATACATTGTCTTCCGCAACTATAAAAGTATACTTCGCTGTTAGAGGGTGCAGACACCTTGCTAGTTAGTCGATTTCAGACAGCAGATGAGTGGCTTTCGTCTGTCACGGAATGAAACGTTCCAATTATTTTCTATGACCGTTTGTTCTGTTAGCATGAGCTCATTGCGTTACACTAAAAGAGCAGTTATTAAAAGAACCTTCAGAGATCATCAATCTGCCAATTTTGGTTGCTCAGTACAAGTTATAAGTTCTTTTTCCAATCTCCTCTGTTCTCCGTTCACTGTGCCGTGGTACGAAGTGTACGAAAAATTCGACCAGGACGCTCATTTTGCAGCAACTGGGACCTGCATTAGGGCAAGTAGGACAGGCCCGTGTGCCGACGTATCTACGACGGCCACTGCCGAGTAATCACCCTATGTGCCAGTGTAAGGATACTTACTCGTATATCGCGTCCCATATGTGCCCGAGCTACTTTTTCTATTTCCACGTAAGTCACAACGATTGCTGCAAAATCATCAACCAGCAAAAGCCACATAATCAGCGTTCACACGCACTCGTGTCTTGGCTAGGAGGACGGCGAACTAGCAAGAACGGCGATTACTGCGATTCGTTTAATCACCTTGGAAAATTTGTAAGACGGACGGGAGAAGCACAGAAGTATGCAGGGGCAAATCAATTAACTCAAGTGTTTTGAATTCTTGATATTTCCTTTCGAAAGAACACACATGTGTAACTAACTATCTATCATTTAGGCTGCAAAGTAGGCTAATTAGTTTCATTCTCCAATAAACAGGCAAAGGACCATTGACAGATCAACTTCGCAAATCAGTTACCATCCGCCATATCTCCATTACCACTCTTATACTTATGCGTTTAGTTCAAGCAGACACCAAATCAGGACGCCAAATTAACGCTTACTACACCGATTACTTTTCAAACACACACGACAGAAGATAGTAAAACCCCAAAATTTAGCATTTCGAGCGCTTTATATTGCCCTGAACCCTACTATTCAGCTTGCATTTATTTGTTTTGCCTAACCTAAGCTTACGCTTGTAGTGCTTCCAACGTTAAGACCAAAATTGGCGTGTCAGCATGTCATAGCTTCCAAAATTATCATAACGATAGGTCGTCGTTAAGTTCGTGAGAAAGTCAGTGAAGTTTTACACACAACCAAGTGAGCCCAATAGACAACAGACCAGTCAAAGCACCGGAAACATTATTGTTGTCTTTACCCGTAGCGTAGCTATGACGCACATCGAACTCAAATAGAGTAGACTAAATATCACCCATTCCGTTAGTGGGATCCGAACCCACAACCTTCGAATTAGAAAGGCAGTGGTTTCGGAAAGAATAGAGGAGCGATACGCGGCGCTGAAGTGCGCAGCACTCGTTCAACGAAAATGACGCACTTGCCGTGGGATTTAGCCCTAAAACCGCGAAAAGCAGCATGACAAATCAGAATAGAAACTTTACACAGGTGCGGCTTCTGCACATGCTGTTCATGTTAACGTTGATTCTGCTAGGGTAAAATAGCGAAAGTGCCACCGGCGACCTTGTCAGTGCGTTTTCTCTTTCCGGTACAGCCGACATCACAGAGTAGCGCAAATATGTTTTTCACGGGATTTCACCAATCGGACCGAAATACGGGTGCACGAGTAGAGGGTGTCGTGGCGTCTAAAAGCAATGATGATTTTATGAGATTCAACAAAGTGGTTCCATTGCTGCCAGCTTTACGAAGCAAAACATCGGTTTCGTGATGCAAGGCGCTGTTCTGCTACCTTGCGTATGTGCGATTGCTGTGCTGGTGAGATGCCAGGGGCTTATCGGTGATGATCCAAGCCTTCAAGAGTACCAAGATGAAGAGGACGTAAGTAGAATACGTAAACATTGGGGAGTGGTCGGTGCGTGGGCAACTACAACTGATCTAAAGCCGCTTTCTTTTGGCATCACTTAATATTACCCTCTCATAAGCTCACTAATAATATAACATCTGGGGTTTGACGTGCCAAAGCCATGTTGAATACGAGAGACGCCGCACTGGAGCGCTCCGGAAATTTGGACCATCTGGTGTTCTTTAACGTGCAGTGACGTTGCACAGTATACGGGCCTCTAGCATTTCGCCTCCATCGAAGTACCACTGCCTCGGCCGGGATCGAAACCGCGAACTTCGGGTCAGCAGCCGAGCATCGCAACCGCTACACCATGGCGGCACACTTTGTATTCTTATGTGACGGGCCTATTACACGTGTGAACACCGCTTGGCGCGTGACGCTTCGGTATGTCTGAGAGCGTTCCAGTTTAGTTTCGTCTCTTCTGATAAAATTCAGGTATTCAAGCTTGTACTTGATCCCTCGTCGACGTCTATGGCCCGTGTCTCGCCGCTTTCCTATCTTTAACTATTCAAGCTTATTCTGGAATGAACAGGGGCACAAGGATAACGCTGGAATCTTCTATCCAGCATTAGTAAGAGCTTAGACGCGTGACAAACGATCAAATTATTCGACAACCGACGACCATACCCGCCGTTGTCGCTCTACTGTGAGTCTGCCTGGCTTGTACGGCAACTGTTATGTGGTTTTCTGGGCACAAGACCGCCCAATAAAGCGTTCCATATTGGAAACTCTGACTGGACGTTCTGCAGCGTCATTACCACATGACCATCAATGCAGATATCCGTAGCGTACGGGCACTCAAGCTCTCCTTGCAATATACTATCAATGAAACGCACATTTGCGTTCAAATTGAGTCATAGCTCCAAGTACCTTTGAACATCGGCTATTGCACTGTTTTAGATTTTCACCACCTGTCGTAATAGAGTCCTTGATGTATTTGGCAACCTTAACCTTAAAAGACAAAGCTGTTTGTACTAGAAGTGCCGAAAAGTGGACCCTTCCCCGTACGAGAACTGGCTACGGAAATCAAACCCTCCAATTTCTCCTGCCAACGATTTTAAACAAATATGAAAAAGACGATTGTCGCCTACTCACCCTAACACCCAAAGAGCATAAAGAATATTTTGTAAGGTACAGGGTATAGGTCTTTTGTTTGCGTGTATGTTATACTAGTAGAGTACTTCTTTTTTGTTGCCATTTGTATAGTTCTATCCCTTTATTTCTTTATTGTATGTGACGTTACACTTGTATGTGCAATGTACTTCAATTTTAGCTCGTTGACTGCGTTTAGTTTCTTCTGCCATTACGTCGAATGAATGTATTTTTGTTGGGCTTTAGGCGCACTCAAGGTGCAGTTTTGTAGCTTTGGTCTGGGGTCCCTTCCCCCCTTTTGTATGGGAAAAATAAAGGCAATTATTACAATATAACAAATGATGCATGTTCGCAGGTATTATGTTCACTTCCAACTAGGGTGGTGCGGATACCGAACAGTAGCTTTTGAATCCAATGCGGATTCTATTTAAGAAAAAAAAGCGCTGAATATGAAATCAAATATTAAATCTTTTATTCAATTTCACTTTAACAGGTGTGAATTGTGAAATTTCATGCAAAAATGAATTTCCGTTGAGCAATGCGGGCGTGAGTATGCTTTTGTTTTGTTTATAGTGTCACGTGCAATATCGGAGGGGGGCATAGTAACTACAGGTTCGATTTGATGATCAGAAAGTCGGCAGATCCCACGCCTTGTGGCAATCGGTATCATGCAAAGCAGTGAGCCAGTAGTTCTGTGCTGCATTTGATGGCTCTGAGCCAAGTGTTATGAGGTGAGGCGACGTGCTTTTGTGAATGGCTGAGTTGTGTGCACATGAAGGGCTTGCGAGGCACGCCAACCACACTGCCGTTTAAATGGTAACGTATGGTCTGGCATAGTATCAGTAATCGCGTTACAGCGCAGAAGCCTGTGTTATTGAAACAAGGTACACGCTGCATTGCGCCGATATGAATATCATGCGTAAGTTTAGTTCGCGTATTCCTCCGGGGTCTAGTACCGCTCCAATATACTTTGCTGAATCATGGGAATAAAAATGTGATGTTTTTATTAGACTGCTGTAAAAGCGCAGCCAACACTGGCACCACAATTGACGTTAACCCGACATGACGCCTGTATCATGGGAACACATGTGTACAGTTTATTGCTTTTTTTTATAAAATTAGATAAAGAGCACTGCAGCCACAATTTGCGTTGCACTACCTGCATAGGGTCTTTTTCCAAAGCTCCTTCTAGACCTGCCATGGCTCTGGGGTAGAAAACCTGACTGCCATCCAGAATCCTTGGGTTCGATTACAGCTGGCTGGCGCCCTAATTTTTATTCTTTGCATACGTCGGCTATTTCTTAACGCTCTCGCCTTTAACTTATCAATGTTCATGTCGTTCCTGAATAGATGTGAACTGTGACGCTTACCCGTATACTACAGCCTGTGGTATACGGGTATGTGCCACACGTGTCTGGTTGAAAGGGTTTGACGGCCTAGGGGACAGGATTTTCACGTTATTGATGTCACGACCAGACAGTCACATTCGTCAAGCGCTCTTACCCTGCCTTGGCAAGTTTGGTCTACACCATGCTAAGGAGGATAGCACGATAGCACCCAGACGTAGGTGGCTTCAAACACACACACACACACACACACACACATATATATATATATATATATATATATATATATATATATATATATATATATATATATATAATATGCCATTATGCCCTTACGCACACTGGAATATTGTGATGTTGGGTGCTTACAGCGATATCCTCGATAAATAGGTGATTGCACTGATATCTCGTCATTTATGCCATTCATGTCATGACATCTCATTCAATACCGCACGTTTTCACGCATGCACATCCTCGCATATATCATGGTGATGAACAGACTCCGACTTCATCGCAACGTTTTCTCCATATCATTTGTCATTCTTGTCATGCCACAGATGGCAGGCATGTCACGGCTGTTCATCCTGTGTGCTGTGTCTTTTACGTTTATCATGAAGCTACCGTGTGAAGCATATATTATTGGTAGCCGCGTAATGAAGCAACCACCACGGCATCACGATGGCGCCATGTCATGTATGTCATCAAACACGACCCCATTGCGTGGTATTCAAAACATGACGGATCATCCATGCTTGTCTTACACTTGTTTCGCGTGATGCAAACCTTTGGCATAATCACTATTAAATAATCAAGAGCGAACTAAGACCTTTCCATAGATATCATGGCTCACATGACATGCAATGGATTATCACTATGACCTGTCATTGGCGTTCGTCATGCATTTATGCGTACCACGTGAATTTCGGCATATATCAGTTCGTTGCCATGGCAGACTTAGATAGATAGATAGATAGATAGATAGATAGATAGATAGATAGATAGATAGATAGATAGATAGATAGATAGATAGATAGATAGATAGATAGATAGATAGATAGATAGATATGCTCAAAGTTGCACTATTTTGCCAAAATGTCTCGCACAAAAGTTACCTGTGTCAAGTTTTGAGCTTAGCCGCAGGGGCGTAGCCAAAAATTTTTTCAGGCCTCTTTGATTTCGGGGGTGGCACCTACCTGAAATAGTCATTTTTTGCTCTGCATGCCATGGCGAAAGAAATTTCAGGGGGGGGGGGGGGGGCACGTGCCCGGTGTGCCATCCCCTGGCTACGCCACTGCTTAGCCGCTATGTCTTTTAAAACGTTTCCTTTTTTTGCTCTCCTCAGTGCGTTCCGTTCAGTGAGACGTGGTACCAGGTGTACCGCAACTTCGAGGAGGATCCTTTTTACGGAGGAAATGCCACCTGTATTCGAGTTAGAGAAACAAGCCCGTATACCAACGGATCTGCGACGGGTATTGTCGAGTATACACCTGATGTTACGCTGTAAGACTGCTTACGATTAATTTATGTTTCTTATATACGTCGAGGCCACTTGCTTATTTCTAATTACAACAGAACCTTTGCTGTGAATGGTACAGCCAGCACAAGCCAGATATTCAGCATATTGAGCGCA
>JALIZH010016724.1:0-41588 GCA_030522465.1 Rhipicephalus appendiculatus
GATCGAGGATGACGCACTTTGAAAAACATTGGGCACTGCAGCCACAGAAAGCGTGACCGAGCCTACTGCTTGGAGTCGTGGCTAGGCCTAACTCCGCTCATGAACTTTGCGGTCAAGAACATAGCGCTAGTGGACATGTGAAAGCGAAGAGGGCTTAAAGGGGCCCTGCAACACTTTTCCAAGTAGCCATGGAATGGATTCACTGAAGGAGCTTATTGCCTCACGAATTCATTGCCGCAAAAATTTTTGGAATCCGTCCAGTACGAGTGGAGTTACAAAAATTTCTCGCACGCTGCAATTGCATTCTCTCTTCTCTCGTCCCAGCGAAAGCGCTGGAAGCTAAGCAGGGAGGGATGGCACGGGGAAAGAAAATACGTCACGCGCGCCTCGTGATCTTGAGCGCTTTTTCTCTTTCTTTTTTTGTTAAAATGCGCGAATTTTCATTGCCTTCGCGCGCACGCGTGGACAAGTCGCGGGCCTCCCGCGGCGGCCTCTGTAACTACCGAGCGCGCCATGCTCAAATCAGCCAATGGCTGATAAAAAAATCTCTCGTCAGTGACGAGTGATTTTTGGGTACGCAACGTCATTTGTCGAGAGAAGAGAAAGCAATTTCTGGCTGACTTTGAGAATTTATTGTGAATTCCACGCCGCGTGCTGCGCAGGTAATATTTGGCTCGCGTGTTCTCAGAGCCTGGACTACCGATCGGCAGCGTTTTCTGAGCATGCTCAAAAGTGTTGCAGGGCCCCTTTAATGTGCTTTTGTTGCAAGCGACGAATCGCACGCCCGCTGGCCTCGGAACTGTGGATGGGCAATTATGCGCATCGGCAGCAGGCCCCCTGCCAAGCTCGTCGCGTGGCGACCGCCTCAAAGCACTGGTGGAAGCGGCAAGCAGTTTCAGACATCGGCACCCCCAAAATGCAAGACCAAGCACACTAAACGCCGATTTATCGTCATTATATTTATTTTCTGTTATTATGAGCTGTTATATTTATTTTTTCGGATGTTCGAATACTTCGAATAGTAATATTCTGGTGAGATTTGAATTGAATAGCAAACACTATTAGAAAAATAATTGAAATTTCGAATATTCGCACACCCCCTAGTTTTAAACTCTGTCATACGTGGCCCATATAGGCCCAAATAACATACTATTAACCTTTAAAAAAGATTTAATGGGAGTGCTCTTGGCTTGTGCGAATATTCGAATGATTCGAATGTTCGAACGAATATTGCAGATATTCGATTCGCTTCGACTCGAATTTAAATTATTGAAAATTTCGAAGTATTCGAAACGAACGAATAGATGCATATTAGTCTGCATGTAATCCCCCCTGTAAAGGTGGTTTTATTGCAGTGGAGGCGTGCTAAGCCGTGAAAGCACCTACCCAAATGTACTATATTAGTTCGCATGTAATGTCCTGTAAAGGTGGTTTCACTGCAGTGAAGTGGTGCTAAGCTGTGAAAACAAATCTAGGAGAAATTCGCACTGCCGCGAAGCCTCACTTCACGGTTAAATGAAGAGATTACCCTCGGATCGATTCACTTTTTTATAAGTTTAAAAGCTTGTTATACCAGCTTATATCCTCTAAGTATAATAAATTTTAAAAACGTAACGTGTTTTACAGGTTATCACTTGCATTCTACCGAGTCAAATCCTGCTACTATACAAAGTTGTTTCCACTTCCTTTGAAGCAAGACAATCACATTCGCACAGGCCTTGTTTCAATTTAAAAAAAAATGTGCAGGTTAGTTAGGTCATGATAAATATGCCCATTTTTCTTTGTAATATGTGATATATACTATTCAAATTCGATTCGAAATTATTCGACCAAAATGACTATTCGCTTCGACTTCGCTCGAACCTAAAATTCACTATTCGCACAAGGCTAGAGTGCTCGTATTATGCACACATTTACTGCGAAGTGTGGCTTCACAGCAGTGGTTGGCTTTCCCTGAATAAACGAATTCACGGCACAGCAGCCCCACACTGCAGCAAAACCACATCTTCAGGCAGGTCACATTCACACAGGCGTCACAGCACTGCTTCTTACTATACCTGTGCACTGATGGTACGCTGAAAGGTCTTGGTGTTGGAGTCCTCGTTGGAGGTGTTGCTGCTCCACTGGGTGTTGAACTCAGACATGGTCTGCTTCAGCCAGTTCACGGACCACTGCCACGTGGGCGGGGCCTGCAGCAGGTAGTCCTTGGCGTGTTGACACCTGAACGTGGAAGCAGGCAGAACTGATTAGCCGCACAATCCTGTGCCATTCACAACCTTCTCTCTCTGAAAACACCTTGACTGAGAAAAGACTGGCACTTTAGCACAACAAGAACGTTCTGGTTTGAAGAGATCAGTGTCAGAAAAAAAAAGTCGGGTGCACAGATGTAAAGGCAAGTGTGAGGGAACTAACAATGCAACAAATGGACATGTGCCTGCCCTGCGTGCCGAACTTTACTCCACTAAGGACTGACACTTCAAACGTGACAATACGTCATGATACATAAACAATACATCAATATGGCATGATATATGATGACATGTGAAAACAACAGTGAAAAACAACATGAGGGTAGAAGTTCCTAACAGGAGGTCCCAAATACAGTAATACCTCATTTACTCGAACTCGCATATCTCGAAAAATCGGCTAAGTCGAAATTTTCTGCGGCACCGAACCTTTTCCTGTACGTCCCATGTATTTGTTGCCCTTTATCTCGAAGTATTTATGGGTCGGACTGCGGATATCTCGAAATCTTGACTGGGAGTGGAACGAGAATTCTGCCACCGGAGCATTTCATAATATTCGCGCGATGCTCCCGCGCTTAAAGTCCGTCGATTTTTTTTCTTATTTAGCCGCGCCCGCCACTACGTCGAGGCTTTCCGCGATCGTGAAGTCGGAACCTAGCGACATATGAATTTTGTCAAGCAACCCGTGGCAAGTCATGTGGCAACGATCATCATCATCAGTATGTACATGCGCGAGCAGGCCCTCTGCCCACACTTGGCGCAGTTTGTCTCGTTCGCTTTGTGCAGTTCTCGTGATTTTTTCTCAGGTGTGATCTCTGTTCAACCTGCGCAACGCGCGCGGTACGGATTTTTCGCTGACTGTGAGGAGCGGCAACTAAGCGTGAGTGCGGCGAGCATGGCGTCGCTAAAGCAGTGCCAAGTCGCCGAAATCGTTCAAATGGCCACTAACGTAGGGGACGGCGGAGACGACGGCGACGGCCCACGAACCACCTCGAGGAGGTGCCGACATCTGCCGAAACGAGGAATTTGCTGCGCTTGCTTCGAAATAAGATCGAGTGCAGCGGCGGGGAAGATCGGCTAATGCGATGCGTCAAGCAGCTGGAGGACGCCTTCCGAGGCCTGAGTACGACCGCAAAGCAGACGAGCATTAGGCAGTTCTTCTCTGCTAAATAAAATGGCAGTGCTGCAAAACCCAGCCGGTTACCGTCTCTTGTATGTTTTTTTTTTTTCTCCTTTAAACATTTACAAGAAGAAAGTTTAGAAGCTGCTGCTGAATAGCCGGTAAGTAGTAGTGATTTTTCTGAAAAGCGCCGATTTTTCCCGGCGATTTGCGCAACTTTGCTTATCTCGAAAATCCGCTTATCTCGAAATTTTCCCTGGTTTTTACAACTTCAAGTTAATGAGGTATTACTGTAGGTTCTGAGCTACAGGACTGCTCTCTGTACATGCACAGTGCTTACCGATTGAAACGTGACATCAAAACATTTTGTATGACGACAGGTATGCACTGCTCAAGATAAATGTGTCACATCACTATCAATCTGGCTGCTAGAGGTAATGTTGGCTCTGATGTGAGTGCTCAAGTCGAATTTAAGCCGATACGACACGCACTGAAGATAGTGGAACCAAAAGTATGTGCATTGTTTAGTATTAAATTGACGCACTTCAATCTGTGAGCACAGTACATAAATAATTTCCAGCTCTTATTTCCCTAGGGACAAGCAATTCTAGCTCCTCACCGATGGGCCATGGTGACGAGGAATTTCACACCCTGGTACGACCGGCGGCTGTCATTGTTCTGGTTGGACTTGATGATTTCTGCACGCAATATAGTAACCATGTTAGTAAGCATTAGCAATAGGCATACTAACCCAGTATCCGCAAAAGCAACAACTGAAGTGAAAACAACACATTAAAAAAAAATGTGAATAATTTGGCATAGGATTTGAAAGTTGCGCAAGACTACATTTATGCACACTGCAGATTATCTGCAGGATCGATTCGGTCATCGGTGCTAAGAGTTGTTGAATGTTTTTGTGGAATTCATGCCACTTCTGACTGGGCACCAACTTCATGATGCACAAATCTTTGTCCACTTATCATGTTTCTGTAGGAATCACTTGCTTATTCAGGTAGAAGGATGACATGAAGTGACACGGATCCAGTGCAAATTTCGGCAAATGTTTGGTGCCAAGCTTTCGTAAAACGGTTAATTAAATGCCACGTACTATAAAGCTGTTCGCCACTTCCACTACATTTCGCAGTGAAACGACTACGTGCTCATTCATTTGGCAGAGAGAACCCTTCCCTAACATGGGACCCACGTGACACTGAGATTAAATTGTCCAAGGTTTCAAAACCTCTACATGACACATCAGCTGAGCAAACACTTTTAACAATTAAGCCCAGAATGCTTATGTGACAAGAATTAAAAATGTAGTTCACCACAGATGAAGACTGAATGCCAGTGCTGCTATAAAACACATCACATAAGGAGTATTCGAGAGCAATTAGATTATAAGAATTTGTTAGATGAAGCGCAGCCAAAATTAAAAATTTCTTTTTGGCAAAAATACCTCTGCAGGAGCAAACATCGTGATCCATGAGGTAATACTAATATATGAATAACTTTCCAACGAATTAACCCGTTGAGGGTTGAATTTTTTTCAAAAAAAACTTTACAAGATGGTCAAATTACCTTATTGCTTATTTTGAATGTACGAAATATGTAAAGTATGGGAATAAAAATTGTAAAAAAAAGTCAGGAATGGTATTTTGGTGTCAGTATCACTCAGAACTGCAAAATGTTCAATAGCATTTCAGAGCGTGGTGTTCCTTGAAATATGGGTCTATGCACAGCGCCTTATCGCAGTCTGCAAACACACGGCATATTCTTTGCGTGCAGCTGCTTTGGGCATAGTAAACTCCGTCACATGGAGAGCGAGAATACCTCGTGAGCGTTGGTGAAAAAGCAATCTAAAAACAGCACCCATAAAGATGGAAATCAACGTCCGCTGCCCTGCAAGGGAGTGCGGATAAAGATAAAAGTCAAGATTCGCGCGCCTCGTTGCAATCACACGGAGAAACCGAAACCACTAGAGGGCGTTGCCGCAAACCGCGCTAGAAGGTAGCAACATTGGATTTAATCTGTCACACAAACAGGCAGGCGCGATGGTTGAGCGGAAGCTTCCAGGTCTATTTTATGCTGACGATATTGTCTTATTTGCGGACAGTCAAGATGATATACAGCGGCTGGCACATATCTGCGGAAGGGAAGGTGAGGCTCTAGGACTAGGCTTTAGTGCAACAAAATATGGATTGATGGTATTCAATGATCACGAAGACCATGCGGTCTTAATACAGGGCCAAGAAATACCGAGGGTAGCGAGTACAAGTACCTCGGAGTGTGGGTAAATGAGGGGGATAGATATATGGAGGTACAAGAGAAAGCATCGGTAACAAAGGGAAAGAGGAATGCTGCAATCATGAAGCACAGAGCGTTATGGGGATACAATAGGTACGAGGTGCTTCGAGGGCTATGGAAGGGTGTGATGGTTCCGGGGCTTACATTTGGGAACTCAGTGGTGTGCATGAAGTCAGAGGTGCAATCAGGAATGGATGTAAATCAAAGGACTGTGGGGACGCCTCGCGTTGGGTGCTCACGGGAAGACGACAAATGAGGCTGTAAAGGGTGATATGGGATGGACAGGTTTTGAAGTGAGGGAAGCTCTGAGCAAAATTAGATTTGAAGAGAGGCTGAGGAAAATGAAGGGGGAGTAGATGGGCAGGGAAGGTTTTCAGGTATTTGTATAGAAAAAGCGTCGACACGCAGTGGAGAAAAAGAACTAGGAGGCTCACCAGTACATATACGGCTAGCAGTGTGGGCGACACGGCAACAAGGAGCATTAAGCGAAAAGTCAGAGAGGCGGAGAGGACTTATTGGATGACAGCGATGGAAAAGAAGCCGGCTCTCAGTGACTACCGAAAGGGAAAAAACGAAATAAGGAGGGAGAGGTTTTATGATAATTCAAGGGGAAGCGCTTTACTGTTTGAAGCAAGGTCGGGTTGCCTTAGAACGCGTAGCTATAAGGCGAGATTCTGTAACGAAGAAGAACAATGTACATGCTGTGGAGGAACTAAGGAAACGATGGAACATGTACTGATTGAATGTGGCGATATCCACCCAGATATACGTGTGGGCACGAGTCTACATGAAGCCTTGGGTTTTAGGGACAACAATGGAAAGCTGAACATGTCCTCGATAGAAATAAGTAAGAGACGGTTAGAGTACTGGTGGCAGAAAAGTAAGAGATAATGGACAAAAATGAAGAATGGGGAAAAATAAGGTCATTCTGCCTTAAGAGGCAGAGAGATGAACCGTGAATTCGTATTTTTCTTTGCTATAATAACATAGATTTAATCAATGTAGATAAGGCATTAGGCCAACTTAAAAGGAAGTTTTTTTTCGAGCCTGGTGGCAGACATGTTACCGCCCCGTTATAAAGGGGACGCTCATAGCATCCATCCATCCTGAAGCTAGAAGTCAGTTCTGCGTATCTCCGCAAGAAGACAGCACTAAGTTTCTTGAATGTCCTCGGTGGCAGCACCTCCCAGTGAGCATGCAGCGTTATTCCGGCGCGAACTTTCAAACGGTGGGTCGCAAAACATACCCGCACGGCAAAGACCTTACGGAACAGAAAGCTGCCGCCGTACATTTACGGTAAAAACCCTCTAAGGGTTAAAAAAAAAAAGGTATGCATTATAATTTCCTGAAAAAGCATGGTGCATTATGAGAATGCTGTACTGTGGCACGGGAATGTTGCAGTAGGCGACTGAATTAACCACGGAAGAGTTACAGAAGGTCATAATGCAGTGGCTGCTCACTGTTATACCGATATACTGATAAAACTTCAAGATTGGTACTACACATAAATAACGCTGCATTTGACCTCCATCGAATGTGGCAGCCACAACTGGAAAGCGATCCCAGAACTTACTCGGCAGTGCTATGCTACAGCCAACAGGTCACCACACCTTCTCAATTCTTTACACTACTCACCAACAATGTGGCTGCAATTCTAAGTGCAATTTACCTCTAACGTCGTTTGCTTGCTAAAACATCCAAATAGAAAAGAATGAAAGACATTTGGTAACGAATCGGGACATCACCTAGTAGCCCATCAAACTCGGCCTTCTCCTCTCGGGAGCCGTCGATGACCAGCTTGATCCGGCTGTACTGCAGAGGGTCCTCCACCTTCTGCAAGTTGGCAACATTCAATGCAAGCTCTCAGTGTTGACCAATAAAAGCATGAGTCCTTACTGGATTATACAAGAGCAAAACAAAAGTTTGTGCCTCTTTTATCGTCCGTTTTCATTACAAGTGAAAGGAGAATCGATCAAGGGCTCGTTTCTGTGTTGGACAAAACTTAATGAAACCAGTAGACAATGAAGCCAGGAAAAGTATACGGGACATTATTACTAATCTTTAATTGTAGTGTAGGAGTTATGAAATAAATGGAAAGGAACTAAAAGGAATGGTAGGTAGGTAGGTAGGCAAGTAGTTGATTGTCGGAAGGCGCCAAATCTGCAACCCTCACATAATAAGAGAGTGTTAGCAAGTTACGGAAATACGATACGCAAACACACTACCGTATGACTGTACCGCTCCTCCTCTCCCGGTCATCGACCTTTTGCCAGTGAAGGCACCCCAACACCACAAAAGCCTTTTCAAAAATTACTGCGGGGTTGTCACGCCTCATTGTTGCCTGTCAGTACCGCATTGTTAACGAGACACCTGTCGTTTGGGGGAAGCACTGTCACTGGAACAAACGGGGAGCGGCAAAAGCACAACGAGCAGGAAAGGAGGAACACTATTGTACTGCCTTACCGTATTTGCGTACCGTATTTACGTAACTTGCTAAAACTCACTAATGTGTCCGATGCTCTACCATTTAAGCTACGGCAGATGCCGTTCCCCGTCCACATTATTGGGTATTTCTGTGCGTGTAATCATAACAGCGTCAGTCAGTGCCATTTGTAGCCATGGAACACGAGTGTAGAACACTTTTTTTTCCCGATATGTAAGCTAACTTTTATATACCCGAGTCAATTTTCACAATTATTTTTGTACTCCCCTCGAGACGATACTATGAGGAACACGCTGTCATAGGCAGCCTGTCCGGTCAAATACACTCAAACCTCATTATAACGAAGTTGCATCTTACATGAAAATAAGTTCGTTTGATACAAAAATTCGTTATAAAGGTATAATCCTAACACTATCTATTGCAAGACTAGTCTTCATTTGCTTTGCTATAACCGATATTTTGTTATGTCCGGGTTCGTTATATCGAGGTTTAAGTGTAAAGTAGCACGGCTACTTCAGAAAATGCTGTTTGAACATTACAGTTACAACTGCATCAGATGCTGCAACTACAGTCGACGTCCGATTTCCCGGACCCTCAAGGGACCGCGAAAACGTCCGGAAAATCGGGCAGTCCGAAAAAACGAATGCACGCGAAAACGCACTTTTTTATAGGTATTTTTCTCTGCCAAAGAAGGCCACGGCCAGAGTACTAGATTCCCATTGCAATTCAGCGAATGCATCGTTTAGGTGGCTCTAAAAAGCGCCGTTTATATATATATATATATAAAAAATCCGACGTAGCCAGCGCTACCTCATTGGTCAACACTTTGGCGCAATAAAATCGCTTATTTTCTTTTGCATGGCGTTCCGCTTGCCCGCGATGATGTCTGCCTCAATTTCAGCTAACGTCATGTTGTCCCATCGATGATGGTGTCATCAGTGCTCGCGTCAACTCCGAGCTCGTCGGCTGTGT
Organism: Rhipicephalus appendiculatus; assembly: GCA_030522465.1. Taxonomy (NCBI): domain Eukaryota; kingdom Metazoa; phylum Arthropoda; class Arachnida; order Ixodida; family Ixodidae; genus Rhipicephalus; species Rhipicephalus appendiculatus. Next base: position 9,086 of record JALIZH010016724.1, read on the forward strand.
AGGCGCTGTCTCGTTGTTCTCTGTGTCGGAGTCGTCGGTATCCGTAACTTGACGAACGATTTCGTCATCGGTCAATTCCGCACAGAGCTCGAGGTCTTTGTCAGCATCGGTGAAGCCCTCATAAGTTATCCCGGCTGGAATCGAAACGCTGGCAGCGCGCAGATCGTCGAAGGCAACATCTGCGGATGGAAGTTCATCACACACGCTGTTCACTCCGGGCGAGACGGCCGTCTCGGCGTCGAGTGTGAAGCCCGTGTGGCGAAAACAGTTCCGGAGAGTCCCTTGCGTTACGAGGGGGACTTGTGCGCTTTGAAAGCGCGGACAAAGACTAAGGAGCAGTCGGTGCCATCGCTGTCAACGGCGAATGCTGAAGATCGGGAAGCGTGAACGCTGAAGATAGCGCGCAGCAGCACACGGTCTACCGCAGAGCTGACCAAACAATACGCGAATGAACACAGTGAGGTTTGGCTGAGCTACAGCTGGCAACAGATTGGCGTGTGCTAGATTGTGGCAACTGCGGTTTCGAGGTTACGGTAGCCGCGGCGCGGTGCGGCTGGCCACACCTGTTCCGGTGGTGCGAGCATGGCCTCTGAGATAGCGTGCCGCCGCGCTATCTCGGAGGCCTTGGTGCAAGTTTGGGGGGTTCGAGGATACGAGAAAAACAAAATGGCGGCCTTGGTGGCGACTTCGAGTCGGCAGTTAGCGGTAAAAAGTCCGGAAAATCAAACGGCGAAGGCTTTATAAGCGTCCAGAATTTCGGACTTTCTAATACATTGCCTCTATGGGGAACTTGACGGTGCCGCAGATGAGTCCGGGAAATCAGGCATGTCCGGAATTTCGGGCGTCCGAAAAATCGGACGACGACTGTACCGCATTTTCTCGCATATAACCTGCACTCAGAATGCAGCAAATTTGTAACTAAAGCTGCCGTGCGAGTTATACACGAATTTCAATGTGCAAGGTGGCTTCATGGCAATGTTTAATGGCAATGCAAGTAAGGTGCCTTCACGACAATATGCAGAAATTGTTCTGCCAGTTGTAAAATAGTTGTAATGTAGTTGGGAGTATTGATGACATATATGCAGGGGCGGGTTATACAAAAGAAAATATGGTACTATTTAGGAGCAAGCAGGGGCTGGCAAGAAGGAAAGAAACAAAAAATAAGAGCCACTCACCATCAATTCTAGGAGAAGCTGCGAAAGGTTCTTCAGTTCGTTTGACGGAACCATGGAGTACTGAGTCTGAAACAAGACACAAAGGCTTCACATATTTTCCAGGCGCTTACCATACATGGAAGACATGCATTGGGATGCCACACCTGTTATTGAACGAAATAGGAGATGTATAAGTCGCACTAGTTATGTCTTGTTCTCTGACCCATACTTTTCCCTTTCTTTTTTGGTGCTTTTTGTGGCTGAATAAATTGAGAGGCTGGAAATGATAAACTCGCACGGGAAAGTGCATGTCTTTTTCCTTTGTGCTTCGTATAACTGCAGGATTGTTAATTAAAACTGACACATCCTAACAGCACAACCTAACAGCACAAACTACAACCTACAACCTAACGGCACAAACTACTGGGCCCCTGTCGTCCCTTTTTGTGACGACTGCAAGGTACTGGAATAACACTTCCTGAAAACACTGCCTACTCCCCTCCAATGCACATGACTGCGAGTTTTGCCATCGAATCATTACCACTAAATAATGACCCGTCCCTCATTCACGTATCCTTGCTTGGGATGCTTGGGACACTTGAGGTACCATCAAATTAAAATAAAAAATAAACAAAGATGGAATGTACATTGCACCGACTTTAAAAAGTTGGAGAGGAAGACGAGAACACGAAACCGTTTCTTCAGGCTAGGTTGTTGTTATCGGGGGGGTGCTGCAAAGTGGTGTTGCCAAGTTGTTTTGAAGGCCAACTGCTGCGGCGTACAGTTGAACCCCTTCATAAGAGGCACTGATGAAAGAGACAAATGGGTATAAGAGATACCAGTGGGCCTACATAGAAATAGGGATTGATAAGAAAATGCATACGTTGCTTATAGGGATACCTCATATAAAAGACGAGAATTTCTCCCCAGTGCATGTCTCTTATGAAGGGGTTCAACTGTAAAAGTGTGCTCTCCCTCTGCAGATGCTATGTTGGTGGCCACATGTTGTGGACAGTGGCATGCCTCCGCAGTGCACCATCTATTCACGTGCATTTTCCTTTTCCCCTTTGAGTCGGGACTGCCCCTTCTGATTAGGTGTCCTGCACCACTGCAGTTGTTGGCTCCAGCATCCCTTCTGGTGGGAGAGGTCGCTTACTGGACACTGCTTTTGTGGATGCCAGCTGGACGTGTGCTTTCGCCGACTTTGCCAAGAAACACTTTGACGTTAAAATTCCATTGATCGCTCACCCATGAAGAGATATGGAGACACTTTGGGATCAGTGTTCCTCCCCATCACACACACACAGAGATACTGTACTGCCACACAAGTCACTGCTCACCATAATCAGCCGGATAACAAGGCTGGAGAAAGGCTCATTGCAGAAGCTGCACTGCACAACCAGCTGCACGAGGGTGTCCATGAAGCCCGTTGTTTCCCGGCAGGCTGACACAACCTGCAACACCCGAGGACAGACAGAGTTAAAAGTGCAGCTTGTGAAGAGAACGACATTAACCCTTTGATGGTTTTCGCCGTACATGTACAGCAGCACCTAACAGTGCCCAAATGGTTTTCATCGTACATGTACGGCACGGCCTTTATCTTTAAAACGCGCGCTTGTTTCGATCATTTCTCTCTCTTGGCATGTGCTGCCACACATCAGGAACACATGGAATTTTTTTCATGTGCCAATGTTTCTCCGATGGTTTTTTTGTTTTGCTTCGCAAAGCGGCGCTCCGGCAACCGCTTGCGCACCCGAGCGCGTTCGCGGTCCGGCTGGTTTAAAACGCGCGCCTTTTTCTATAATTTTTCTTGCTTGGAATGTGCTGCCATGCTTCGGAAAACTGTGAAATTTTTTTCATTCGCCGGTGTCTCTCCGTTGTTGCTTTTTTTATGCTTCGCAAAACGGCACCGGCTATCGCTTGCGCATCTGAGCGCGCGCGGTGCGGCTGGTTTAAAACGCACGCCTTTTTCGATCACTTCTCTTGCTTGACATGTGCTGCCACGCTTCGAAACACGTGGAATTTTTTTCACGCGCCGATGTCTCTCTGTTGCTTTTTACCTTTCCAAGGCGGCGCGGCGCCTTTCGCTTGCAAACCCGAACGCGCGCATTTGGTACGGCTGGTTTCGGTTTCGTCCTTCGTTGGTTATCGCTTCTCGCGCCCGCAAAGCTGATGGCTGTTTGGTTTCTAATCTTTCAAGGGGTGAGCGCTTGTGACTCTCTCGTTTATGGCTCCTCGGGCGCGATTACATCTGTTTCAGGAGGCGCTAAATTACACAAACGATGCCGCCGTGGTTGAGTTTTCTGTTTACGGAGCTCGGAAAAACTAACTCTGTCTCGTTGGCGATAAGACGAAGGATTATTAGAGCTTTTTCACTTGTTTTGTTTTCCGGACGGGCGCACAACCCCACAGTTTTCTTCCGTGCGCTCAGTCACGCTGTTCGCCTAGGCTACGGAAGTGCGCGCCGGTTGCTCTGGTGCTAGAGAGTCGGCGATTCTTCCGATGTGGACTTTTCCCCCAAGTGCCGATTCTGATTCATTGGATGTCATTTCGTCAGGCGAGGATTTATTTACGAGTTCAGGCTTGGACGATGATGAAGGAGCGACATATTGAAAGCGTGCGCAGTGAGACGATCTGGACCGGATCAAAGGTGACTTTTCTCCTAGTGTTTAGTGTTAGAGGAAAAACATTTTTTACCGGAAAAGTACTCTGGTGTGTTTTTTTTTTGTATGTCTGTGAGTTATGTTTATTATAATGCATAATTTTTATTTACAAGAAATCGTAAAAGTGTTTTTGTTTAGGATATTGCTTCATGTTACTATGAATAAACCATGTGTATGTAACAACACAAAATGATTTTTTTTGTCACTTTGCGGTCACGAAAAAAATTTTTGGACAATTTTTTTTCTGAAATAGAATGGTCTGAAGAATTTATTTCAGCAATAAAAAAATTACATATTTCTGGCACGCATTTCGCGAAAAAATTCGACCCTGAAAGGGTTAAAGGAAACACCAGACATAACACACCCGCCTAAGGCAAATCCCTGTCTGTAGTCAACACTAAAAGCACCCCGAATGATATTCGCAGAAAAATGAACTCTTTAACAAAGAACTATAGCCGGATACAACTTTACAAGTCCACAGCATTTCCTCCTCAAAGGCGGACGTACACAAGCTTGCACCAATGGACACGCACTACAGACTGACATCATGAGGCAGACGTCAGGTGACTCCGCCCATGGAGAACATTGCCGAATGCATGAGTGAGACTATCTCTTTAGTCGTGAAAGCAATTGGCTGGCACGCTTCGGTCATGTGGGCGGTGTCTCTCTGGACTTTATAACTTGTATCCGACTATAGACATGTATTAAAACTTGGCATGAAGGAAAGTAACTGTTCCTCTGACCTATACTTTAGGCTTGTGCGAATAGTGAATTTTACGTTCAAAGCGAATAGACATTTTGGTCGAATAATTTCGAATCGAATTCGAATAGTATATGTCACATATTATAAAAAAAAAATGGGCATACTTGTCATGATCTAGCTAACCTGCACAACACTTTAAAAAAAATTGAAACAAGGCCTGCGCAAATGCTACTTTTTTTGCTTCAAAGGAAGTGGAAACAACATTGAATAGTAGCAGGATTTGACTTTCGGTAGAATGCAAGTGATAACCTATAAAAAAAGTCACAGTTTCACCGCAAGGGTGAAGCAATGAATGCGATAGCAAAAAATTGTAATGTTATACGAAGTGAGGCTGGCAGCTAACTCTTTTTGGATCCGATCTCACGCAACTCTAGAAAACGCTTGTTTAAGAGAATTCTCTTCGCGTTGAGAGCGCAGCACGTAGAAGGGTACACCGGCCGCCCGCTGTCGGCCGCCGAGAAGGGGAGATAACGCGCGCGCCCCCGCTCGTAAAATCGAAGGTCGCTCGAGGGACCCCCCCCCCCCTCGCGTCTTTTCACGCTCACGAACGACGGGCGGGGCCGGTTATATATATACATATACATATACGGCAAATGACGCCGACGGCGAAAACCAGCCGCGAGTGTCCATATAATTGCTATCGCAATAATATGTTACGTTTTAAAATATACTATACTTAGAGCATATAAGCCGGCATAAAAAGCTTTCAAATTTAGAACTTGAATCGTTGTGAGGGTAATCTTTTCATTTAACCGTAAAGTGGGCTTCGCGGCAGTGCGGATTTTTCCTGGATACGTGTTTTCATGGCTTAGCACTACTTCACTGCAGTGAAACCACCTTTACCGAGGGTTACATGCGGACACATCTTCATAGGTGCCTTCACGGCTTAGCACCATTTCACTGCAGTGAAACAACCTTTACAGGGAGTTACATGCTGACTAATATACACCTGGAAAGGTGCTTTCACGGCTTAGCATCCCTCCACTGCAGTGAAATTACCTTTACAGGGGGTTACATGCGGACTAATGTGCATTTATTCGTTCGTTTTGAATACTTCGAAATTTTCAATAATTTAAATTCGAGTCGAAGCGAATTTGAATACTGTAATATTCGTTCGAATATTCGAAGCATCCGAATATTCGCACAAGCCTACTATACTTCCAATAGCATCGGGAAGGCCAGTTGTAGGATGCACTATAAAAGTTTCTCATAGGTGGGTTTTATTATACTTATGATGCTATCATGCTTTCCGGTGTATAAGCTGCACAAAATTAAAAAAAAAATTGGAGCTAAAGGTCAAAACAAAAAAACACAAATTCTGGCTTGCAAAGGTGGCCTCACGGCAGTGCTTCAGAGCAACGCAAAAAAGCTAGCATCGTGGCAATACGCGGGACCCATTTTTATAAAATTTTCCGCGAATCGTTGAGTGTGCGGATTATACAAAAAAAAAAAAAAAAAAAAAAAAAAAAAAAAAAACCACTATAAATACAAAACTGTTTTGTAGCCCACAGGTCTCTTTAGTAAAACCGAGCTTGAGTCAGTAATAACTAAGAAAAAAAATATAAGTACACACGATTCAAAATACAGTGGACCCTCACCGACACGATTATGCATAGCACTTCTTTATGTCTTTTCTTTTCAGTACCAACACTTCAGCGGAATGAAATGCTTCTGATATAATAACCCAAAAGCTGCAGAAAAATCCCCTGCTATTCCATCATCATTATCATCAGCCTGACTACGCCCACTGCAGGGCAAAGTCCTCTCCCATGTTCCGCCAATCAACCTGGTCCTGTGCTTTCTGCTGCCATGTTATACCTGCAAACTTCTTAATCTCCTCTGCCCACCTAATTTTCTGTCTCCCTCTCACACGTTTGCCTTCTCTTGGAATCCAGTCAGTTACCCTTAATGACCAGCGGTTATCCTGCCTATGCGCTACGTGCCTGGCCCTGTCCACAGCAACTAGTCCCCCCGCTATTCCATTCACCCATTCAAAAAGTGCAGTTCTAATAATGCAAGACAAACTCAACTGAAAGACCAACACATTTTGTTGCATAATTAAGGAATTATGCCTGAGAACTAGTCCCTTGAAATTTGCGTTAGGTGAATGCACCTTGCAATATCATAATCTTTAGGTAACGAGCTCCACAAAGTGACTAGAATACTATTAGGTTAATTTATGACTTGATTACACTTTAATTTCAGCTTGTTCGAGTAATCAACATCAAGGAGTAGAAAGGTGTGGCCTGGCACATGAAATTCTAAAGTATTCTTAAAAAGAGAAAGGTGAGACGAAAGGGAGAATAATTAACCCTTTCAGTCCTGAATTAACTATTTTCAATGTAAGCAACTAGTTTTCAGATTTGGAGATGCAGATGATCGTGGTAGTCCAAAAAAAAACTGAAAAGCTTTTTGTTCACACTCTTCAGTGAAGAGTAATTAATGTGCCAATTAATTTAATAAATGATTATTATTTAATAATAATTCCACAATTTTTAGTTCATTTATTACTTAAAATGTTATCTAGATAGGATAGCATAATGTCCAATAGCCAAAATTCAAATTTCTGGCACAGAACTAAAATAAATGCCCTATCTCTGCACGGTGAAAGAAGACGCTGCCTCAGCGAAATGCGCGAACAGCATGACCGCTTCTGTAATTTCTTCGTTCAGACGTGACCTCGCTGTATTGTGTGTACCATGTTGACACCACATGTCGGGCAGATGCTAAATACGGGCTCTTGAGGAAGAACAACGCTTTATCTTTACCAGATGCTTGCTGACTGACCTACATAATTTATGATTCCAATTGGAATCACTGGGACTGAAAGGGTTAACCAAAACAGTAGGTTGACGTAAACCTTCTGGTAAAAAATATATGGCTAGAAGAGACACCTAAAAGTCACTATCCAAGAACACAACACCATGTATTGTGCAATCACACCTAATACACACCTCTCTCAGGTACCGGCACGCCCCTGGTCCCGACAGTGCTTTGCATACCGCCTCTGGCATTGGCAGGAGGTCAGATGGCTGAGGGTATTCTTCTGAAGGCTCTGAAAAAGATGAACACAGTTTTAACGATGTCATAAATATTGTCTTTAAAGTAGATTAGTCACATGCCCTGCACGAAATTACCCGTACAACGAAGGGGACAACATGGTCTGGCCAGCTTTCTGTCATGTTCATGTAACGTGCCCCGAAACGATGAATTCTACAAAAATATTCACCTTTATAACAAAATAATCTGCATGCCCTTAGTCCCATTTTGGATGCCTAAATTGAAGCTAATGCCGAAATGTCTGTGCAAAGACTTTAACGCTGCACAAGCAACAATGATGTCTAACCAGTGCCAAAAACAGAGGCAGGATAATGTGGTAGAAAAAAAGCCTAGCTAACCCGAACTCTGCTACCTCTAAATTTCGATAAGTCAAGATTTTTTCCTGCCACAGTGTCAACTGTGACAGCAAAAGAATGCCTCGGCGATCTAGTGAGATGCAATTTCTACAACAAAGAAACCCGTAAAACGAGGAACATTCGGTGCCCCCGGTAACTTTGTTAAAAAAAGGCGTTTGAATTCGTCTAAACTTAAAGAAAAGATGAGGCTTTCAACAAAAAAAAACCAAGTTTATCGTTGACGCATAGTAAAAATGCCATGTACCACAGGTGTGAAGGCAGCTCAGGTCGCAGGCAAGAATCAGGTGGATCAACGTGCTGTGCAGGTACCCAAACTCGTGGATTTGCGTGTGGCTCCACCGCCGAGTGAAGGAGTCCTGCGAGGAAATGATGCCATCACTTTCTGAAAATCCAGCAACTCGGCCCGCAGCCTCCACCGACACTTCTCTTAAAGGGGTCCTGCAACACTTTTTGAGCATGCTCAGAAAACGCTGCCTATCGGTAGTCCAGGCTCTCGAGAACACGCGAGCCAAATATTATAGCGCAGCACGCGGCGTGGAATTCACAATAAATTCTCAAAGTCAGCCAGAAATTGCTTTCTCTTCTCTCGACAAATGACGTTGCGTACCCAAAAATCACTCGTCACCGACGAGAGATTTTTTTGTATCAGCCATTGGCTGATTTGAGCAAGGCGCGCTCGGTAGTTACAGAGGCCGCCGCGGGAGGCCGCGACTTGTCCACGCGCGCGCGCGATCGCAATGAAAATTCGCATATTCGAACAAAAAAAAGAAAGAGAAAAAGCGCTCAAGATCACGAGGCGCGCGTGACGTATTTTCTTTCCCCGTGCCATCCCTCCCTGCTTAGCTTCCAGCGCTTTCGACGGGACGAGAGAAGAGAGAATGCAATTGCAGCGTGAGAGAAATCTTTGTAACTCCACTCGTACTGGACGGATTCCAAAAATTTTTGCGGCAGTGAATTCGTGAGGCAATAAGCTCCTTTAGTGAATCCATTCCATGGCTACTTGGAAAAGTGTTGCAGGGCCCCTTTAAAGCATTGGTACTACGGAGCACGCAGCGAGCGATGGAAAAGAAAATGACAGGTGTAATCATAGGAGACAGAAAGAGAGCAGAGTGAGTCAGGGAACAAGGGGGGTTAAGGATATCAAGGATATCATAGTTGAAATCAAGAAGAAATGGACATGGGCCGGGCACATAGCACGTCGGCAGGATAACCGCTGGTCATTAATTAAGGGTAACTGACTGGATTCCAAGAGAAGGCAAACGCGTGAGGAGGAGACAAGAAATTAGGTGGGTAGATGAGTTTAAGAAGTTTGCAGGTATGACGTGGCAGCAAAAAGCACAGGACCGGGTTGATTGGCGGAACATGGGAGAGGCCTTTGCCCTGCAGTGGGCATAGTCAGGCTGATGATGATGATGATATGGAGCACGCAGCAACGTCACAGCGAAGGCCAAATAATTTAACTGATAGAGAAAATGGTAAGTTACTGAATAAATTCAATTTGTTATAGTTCAGCACCACAGTGAAAGGCATAATTATTCCAGTGATCAAGCAAAATTAATTTAGTTAATTTAACCACAGACATGAAGTCAGGATATAGCTAATATATCCTGGATGGATAACTTCGTAACACGCACATAATTTTTTATTTCGCTTGGAAATAAATGCGCCTGCTGTGAAATATGTAATTTTTTATTTTTTTTTTGGTTAGTTAGAATTAGGGGGGCGCGAATATTCGAAATTTCGAATATTTTCGAATAGTGTTTGTTATTTGATTCGGTTTGCACTGAAATTTTACTATTCGAATCTATTCGAACTTCCCAAAGACAAATACAGTCAACGTCCAATTGGAAATGACCCCTTCAGATTTTCAGTATGCTTCACCGCATCACACTCTCGTATTGCGGCAAAGCTGGCTTTCAATCTCCGCTATGGTCGCAAATGTATTGACTCAAGAAAACGCTGGTTCCAACATGGAGATGCTAGATGTGACAGAGGTGGGGGGCTCAATTAATGCTGCTTTGGACCTGCAATTTGGGCAGGAAGTTCGACAAATCGGACGCTGGAGATTTCTAGCATTCAAAATTTCCAATACTCTTATATACTGACGTCTACGAGGCAGATTTAGAACTCTGGACTCGAAGGGAGCACACCCTTGGCCGCCACATCAGTTGGGTTTCCACAGAAGTTGAAAGAGGAGGAGAGGCTGAGGAAACAGCATCTTTGCCTTGCACGTGTAAAGTGTTCTTGGCACCACTTTGGTTGCACCTAATCATGTACATAAATACAATTTGGCCTCTGCATTGCCTCATTCTTGATAAGACAACAATGAAACACCACCCCACCAGCGCTTGCGAAAAGAAACACTTTCATGTTGCTATCTCATAAGAATATGCTCTATCCTCTCCAACTTTTTTTTCTGCAATTTCGCTTCGAAGTATTCGAAAAATATTCCAGAAATATTCGAAAAATATTCGATTCGATTCACACTCACACTTAAATATTCAAATTCACTTCGCACCCAAAATATTGCTATTCGCACAGCTCTCGTTAGAATCCTAGTGCCCACAAATGCAAGACTAGAAACAAGATAGTACTGGAGTGGGAAAATATTTTAAGATAGAATAAACAAGGATTACAAGAGGTATAAGGGGCTACATTCTTTACAGACTAAGCAAAAATGGCGCTGCTCTTTTACGCACGGTGTCGAATAGCCCAGGAGCTATTTTTAGACTTGTTGAAAGAAACAAAGCCTATTGTAAAAGCTACCTTCCTTTTAGAAAAAAAGAAAAACCGTGAACAAGCATACCTCTGAGTCCATGTTGGCACTAAGAGGTCCCAACAGAAAGGCCATCAGCTTCTCAAAGGCACCCAGATTGAAAAGATGCTGGCAGGCTTTTGAACCCTGAAAAAAAAAAAAAAAAGGTACACCAAAAGCTGATAAAAACTTGAAGGACATTGTGTATATTCCAAAGTGTGTTCGGCAAAAGTTTGTGGCCATTCAACTGACTATGCCATGTCTTTTTTCTTTTACACTATCAGTGGGATGGCACACAAACGGAATGTGTGCGTGTTTTCTTTTTAATTTTTTACCGCGAATCGCAGCGAGACAGACGCGAGACTAATCTGCCTCCGCTCGCATGCATTCGTATTCTCGCGCTTTGCGCATCGTGCAGACGCCATCCGCGTTCCAGCGCTCAGATTGACGGACATTTTGTAAATTCCAAAGTGTGTTCCGCCGAATGCCTGTGTCCATTGAGACGGGGTCGGTCAGAATGGAACGCGATGCACGCGTCTCCCTCCTTGCATGAGTGGAAACGCTGGGCACAGCGACGCTACGCATGCAAAGCGCAAGCGCTGTAGAGTTCGACGCAACTGGTGTCCATTTGCGCACCCCGGCGGCCACCTGGCACCGTGCCAGGGCTCGGGCAGATGGACGGACGTGAGCATGAGACATTCAAGGCTTTCGCATAAAAAAGAATGAGGCTACTTTGGGTTGATGCTGTAGGTGTGCTCAACTGTCATGCATGATCATGTATGTTTGTCTTCCTGGCTGGCTCCCACCAATCTAGGCAAGCAATGGCTCGCCATTGCGGTTATCTCGAAGGCCATGCTTTGACCAGGCCCAGCTGCTGCAATCTTGGAGGCAGGCTATGCTGGCTCTACCTGGCAGCATGAATAGCTAGCACATCAGAGAAGGCTTCCCATTTAAGCACAGCTTTGAAATATGTAAAATTCTGGAGCTCTACATGCTAAAACGAATATGCAATAATGAGGCGCATTGTAGAGGGAGATTTCGAACTCACTGACTACTATCTGCTGTGTGTTAACGTGCACTTAACTTTGAGTAGAAGGGTGTTTTTTACTTTGGCCTTCACTGAAATGCAGTTCTGCATTTTGCACCACCCTGCCACTTCTGGGTGCGCCACTACTGGGTGCATCTGCACCTATGCGTTGAAACTTTGAACACATTTTGATTCTACACGAAGAGAAAACTAGTGGTAACGATTTGTTTTGTCTGGATGAAACATTAGCAACATTTATCTTTCCATCTGGGCGTCAGGCACTTTGACGGTTAATTTCAATTTCTCCTTATCATCACTTGCTGTAACTTTTTGCACTGACTATTGGTTACGGTAAAGTTTTAAAAAAAATACTAGATTCTATGTGCCATGAACTTAGCAGATATCAATGCGAATGTGCATGTGAAATTTTTGCGTAACCTGCACTTCCCTCTCTTTTTGAAGCGTTGAAAATTAAAAAAAAGTGTACGAGTCGTGCGAGTAAATACAATGTCACTTGTACTTGTGTTAGATCTTCCTAGACAAAAAAAAAAAAAAAAAAAAAAAAAAAAAAAAAAAAAAAAAAAAGAAGCTGGAGACTACTCAACAAAATTACATGGAGACCCTGGTTGACAATTTCACTTGCTTATTTGCCGTTTTACTGCTGGGAGACTTTAGAGGAAATCTGTGCGCCTGTGGGCGGAGCCCTGCCACTGGGGCCCGCCAGTGTTGTATAATACCGTATTTACTCGCGTAATGAGCACACTCGCATAATAAACGCACCCCCCAACTTCAGTCGTCAAAATTTTGATTTTTTTTTTTCTCCCGCGTAATAAACGCACCCCCAACATTCAGCCGCTGCAGTCCCGCGAACCGAAAAGTGGCGCCTCCTTGCCCATTGATCTTTTCCGTTTTTTTATAACGCCGAGCCTCCCTGACCCCCCTCGGTTCGCACCCCCCCCTTTCCGTTTCGCCAGCTGCCGCGCGCAGTTCCTTGTTTTTCTTTCAATCTGTGCGCGGCACGTCCCCTGTCTTTTTGAATTATCCGTGCGCCACAGCGAGATTCTCTAGCGGTGCGAATGTAGAGACATCGCCGTCACAAGCACACAGCGAGCGAAGGTCACAAAACTGCCCGCGCCAACCAATGGTCGCTTCCCGCAAATACGAAACACGAAACTTTGAGGCCTAACCGCATGCACGCGATTTTCGAGCGAGGCGACAGCGCGACAGGATTTTCTGTCGCGAAGGGCTATCCGTCGCCGTCGCAGGCATGTCGCAGTTTTCTGGAAAACCAGAAAAATTCGCTTGTCGCCAAGAAAAGTGCGTGCACGACGGACGAAATCGCGATTCGAGCCTGCGGATTGCGCACTACGATCCAGCCGTTCCCGCGTCCCCGCTTCAGTCCGCGCGGAGCGACGTGAAACGACGGAGGCCCAAATAACAGCTGGGATCCTCGGGGAGCAAATCCTCACTTCTAGCGTGAATTCTCCCCTATCGTGTGAATCCTGGCTGCGGAGGGATCCGAACTGTCCGAATCGCATCACATGTCACATGGCTAATTCGTCCGCGATCACGTACGTCATGTGAATACAGCTTTACATGGTGGCACCCCTGATCCTCGCTTCGGTTGCAATTTGCTCTTCCGCGTACTTCAAGGTTCGCAAGATGTAAGCTACCTTTTTACAGTCACATCTCGACGGTTTGTTTTGATGCTTCGGTGGTAGCTTGCTGCAATGTCAACGTCGTCGTCGCGCGAGTTTGCCACGTTGCAAAGTGCGTCGGTACGCGTAGCGTACGCTTCCGGCCGCCCCTCGAGATCACAGCAGATACCACTGTAGCGATTAAACAAAAGATCGCGAAAAAAGAAAGCCGCGAAACACTTTTATGGCGTGCGGGCACAGCTTGCAGAAGATAGCGCCGTCAACCACCGAAGATGAGTGAAGTGCAATAAAGAAGCTGTTTCCAAACAGTGTGCGCGTACGTTAATTGCGAAAAATTAAGCTACCCAACTTTTTTTTTTTTTTTTTGCATTGCCGCATTTTTTGCTCATCCCGAAAAAGTTTTCGTAAAATTTATCCCCACGTAATAAACGCACCCCCCAACTTTGCTTCAATTTTTCGGGAAAAAAAGTGCGTTCATTACGCGAGTATATACGGTAATTGTCACACAAATTATCACCTTTTTTTTTTTATATGCGCTAATGTAATTGGCCAGAGGTATCCTCGAAGTGATAACGATGAAAATCCCTTTTGCTCACCAGCTGTGCATAGTTGCTGAGCAGGCCAAAGTACTGCGATGAGTGCCAGCAGTTGTCGGCAACGTCCTGGTCCAGGAGGTTGATCAGGCAGGCACCCACCACATCTAGGTCGACACGACTCTGCACATTGTGTCAATCAATCAATCAATCAATCAATCAATCAATCAATCAATCAATCAATCAATCAATCAGTTTTCTTGTTGACAAGTACGCACACGTAAACAGGGTACAAGGTATGCACAGAAGGAGGTCCCACGTTCAGAGGGCAACCTCCTATACTCCACAGGACAGGAAAAGAGTAAAAAACGCATTACTACAGTACTTAGGCCATGTTCAACAAAACTACACACTCCTTATAATGTCTATGTAACTAATAAAATGTGCACAAACTGTGACACAAATGTGATTCAGTTTTCTAAAAGGGGAAAAGAACACATGAAAACCCCGGTGATTCACGACGGGATAATTAAAGTGAGAGATGAGAGTATCTGCTGTCCCAAGTCCTATTATTCCTCTCGCTAAACTGAGGTGACAAGAATTACTAAGTAGCTACTATGTGGCATATGGAGTACTGGTAATACATGTCACCAGCAGCAAAAACTACAAATACGAATAAAAATGACAAGAAAAAAAAAAATCAGGTTTCATGTCTTGATGAAACCACAATGCATAGGAAAGCATTTCTGGAGAAAAAAAAAAGAACACTTTTTATCTTGTGTTTGTCACGTGAAACAAAATCTAAAGCTAAAAAAAAAACAAAAAAAACTAGGATGCTATCATAACTCTCCCCTAACATTTAAGTCCAACACAAAGGCAAGCCCACATATCAATCAACTGCCGATGCCTAGCAGCCATAAAAGAACTGCATGACTGTTTCAGCCATAAATTTTAGCGCACTTACCCCTTCAAGCTTGTGGCAGAAGACCAGCGCCTTTTCCAGGATCTGGGCAAATGTGTGCCTGACTTCCTTGTTGAGGCACTCCAGAAGGTATAGCCTGAAAAAGTACAAATTTATTAGTGATTCAGATGTAAATGCAAGGGAAGTGCATTAGAGAACAGAACTGACAGCAGGGCTAGTTGATCTAGACTCATCTTTGAGATGACTTGTACAGCGCAAGGTACAACATGGACGACACAGAAGCACACATGGACAGCATTTTCTTCGTTATCAGCGCTGTGAAAGCAATCGTTGTGAAAGCAATCTAGTCAAACATGCATTTAAACAAGTGACGACAAGCCGTCGCCCGATGACTTACACAAGGATTGTCTTTTCAAGGTTCGGCTTTGAACACATCTCTGTATTGAGCCACATGCAGGCTTAAGTGCCGGTTGGCGCGAATTCGCGACATACCTAAAAGTATCCATTAAAGTTGCATTTTGGACAATTTAACTGCAGAATTAGGTAAAAGTTGATATTTAAAGCTGAAAAATGAAAAACGAATTTTTTTCTTGGGCGGTTTCATAATTCAGGCATTAAAGGGTTAATGGGCACCTCCGGTGCTTTATTAGTGGCTCATGGCGCACTGGCCATCCACACGGCAGTTTTCATGCATGCTGATTTGCCACTGCACTATGTCGATTTTGTAGTGAAAATGTGCAATGAGCGCTTTGATATGTGCAAGAAGCATTGCTTCGTGCCGGCTGTGGGCTACACGAATATTTAGGCTTAGCCTTAAGACCGATGTCTTTTTTTTTTTTTTGTTATGCAAGAAATAGAACAGGCTCATGTGCATCCGGCGCTTCATTTGCATGAACACATTGCTTAAGGCGTGCAGTGCTTGAAGCATGCGATGTATGGTCAGGGGATGCTTTACGCGACTTGCGGAGGGGGGCGGGAGGGTGCGGAGGAATCGCAAGTTAATGTATTATTGGGAACTCCACATCAATAGTGATGGCCTTCGATATTAAAGATCCACAAATAGGCTGATGCGGGCGGTGTGAATACTGTGGTTGCCTGCATTGAGAAGCATCATCACTTACCTACCTGCCTACAAGCGTGAGACCAAGCGTTTATGGTGGGTGAAGGGGTCAAAGTATGCAGGCAGGACACTTATGCATATGACAGAAGCAAGTTCCTACTCACTTGACTACACTTTGGCCAGCGTTGGCAATGTACTTGAGAAGCCACGATGCAGCAGCCTCGCTCAGCGACATGATGGTCTCGATGCACTTGACCCACTCGCCAACCACCGAGCTGGGGGGCGCAAACAAAGGACGACAAGTTGGCAAGAGCGAGAAGGAATTCGACAACAAAAGCCACGTTAAATGGTTTTTCCAACACGTACCCACCCAAACACAATGAAAAGATGGTAGCGCAATGATGCCTTGGCCCTTTTAATGACTTCCCCAAAACTAAAATGGTGCAGTGATGATGAATAGTTAATACAGAAGTGCCACTGATGCACCAAGAAATGTTGAACAGCAGTCTTGATAATTATGACATCTCCTTTTCAACGTTCAAACCCACTCCTAGGAGTAGTAGTTCTGACCACTCCTTGGGCCAGTTTCGGAAAGTGGAGCAATCACTAAAATAGATTTAGGCGAAAGACAATTAGCAAACATTACCACGCTAGCAAAAATATGCAATACCCTTGTCTTCAATGTGTACGTAGTAACTTCCTACACAATGAAAGTGTCGAACATTATGTTTGGAAGTACGCCATTTGAGTCAAATACTGGTTCCAAGTTTAACACTTTCTATTAAATCCCTTTAACGCCGTGCTTGAGTATTCTTGCTGTCAGCACAAAGCCGTTGACATCTTCAAGTTGATTTCGAGAGTGTAAAACATTCATGACTGGAAAAGGTTGGTTAGGCTAAAATTTTACGGTAGGTTCTGTGTTTCCCTACGACGGTATTGTAACGAAGGCGGGGACCAATCACACATAGGGTGATCATTAGGGTGATTAGGGTGATCATTAGGGTGATCACACCCTAATGGACGTAGCAATGCTCATTCGATGCCTCGTGTCCTACCTGTCCTTTTTCTTGTACTTGAGGTAGGTGTTGAGAAAGAAGTTCACCGCCAGGTTGAGGCTCTGCACCATGAGCTGCTCATAGTCTGGGTGCTGCATGTTGTCCTGAGGCAAGACACACAGGTCGAGGATATTACCGACTGAGAGTTCCTACGCAAATACCCAGCACTATGTGCACCCTATCTTTTCCACCTAAATCTATTTTCCAGGATAAACAAGGCTGAAAGTTGTAGCCATCAGCAATAAAATGTTAAAACTATAAAAAGTATCTGTATTGTGCAGGTAAAATTAAACTTCTTCAGTTCTCAGTAATTGTAGGTACAGTAATGTACACCTAGTATTACAGTTGAACCCCTTTATAAGAGACATGCACCGGGCAGCAGTTCTTGTCTTTTATATGAGGTGTCTCTTATAAGCAGGGTACCACGTATGCATTTTCTTATCAACCCCAATTTTAAGGTAGGCACACTGGTGTCTCTTATATCCATTTGTCTCTTACATCAGTGTCTCTTATAAAGGGGTTCGACTATTAAGGAAGGTGAGTTCCATTATTGAATTTTTTCAACCAATGAGGGTTGAAGTATAGCAAATCAGTTCCACAGAAAACCACAAGGTAGCGTGGTGTTCACAAAAGTGAAATACTATTGCAATCTATTTGCAATCTATTCCTTTGTAGCACAGAACTATAAAGGAAACATATATGATCATATCAGAAAGGAAGTTGCCCAACTGATTAAAAATTTCCTGGATGGAGGTGAATTTTTGATGGAAAGAAGTTACACTTTCTCTCAGAAAGATCCGTACAGGTTTACTTTCAAGCGTTGTGCTACATTTGGACAGATGACAATCCTTTGCCTTTCACAAGGATAACAATTTCATTTTGAACCCATAGACTTTTTACTTTGCACATATAGACATCACATAGATTTTACTTTTTACCCATATAAACCAGGTGTGCAATATATCTGGAGGATAGTCAAAGTAAGGTGCACGCAGTTGATTTTTTGTTACTCATCATACATTGCGACAACAGGGAAGGCTGCTCACCAGGTTGATGGACGTGAGGGAGGCCACAAAATCAAAGTAGTGAGTGTTGTAGACGTCCCGGTTGCGGGCGAACTGGAGGTTCTGCTCTCGCACCTGCTGGCCAATGTGTGGGGGGCATGTGGGACGGGAACCAGCCCTGTCGCTCCCCGTGGTCAACTAGCCGCGTCAGCTGGCTCAGGCTGTCCCCGCGCTGACGGGCTGTGCCGGCCACCGACGATGCGCTGGGTGTGCGCCGCACTGCCGATCTGTGCGCGTGAGGCAAGCCTTTACTTTATCACTTATGTAGCACAATAGAACACCTCTAATAGGTTTTACATGGGGCCACAAGAAATGCCAACAAAATGCAGCAGCTAGGAAAGGTATAATGCAAATGTGGTTAAAATCGGGGAAAGTGTGTTGCTAAATAAAAAAAAGTCCCAGTTTCGCTGCAACGGCGAAGCAATAAAGGTGATTACAACAAATTAGAATGTTACACGAAGAACGGTAAGCAGCCCGAAACTTGCTGTACACTGGTTAAGCACAAAAGATGCACGATAAGAACACACACAGGGCAAGCATGAACTAACAACTGTCACAGCTCGACAGTTGCAGCGCACTGTTCAAACACGAAGGACGCACGGAAAGAACACACAGGTATAGACAGGACGAGCACTAACTAACAACTGTCACAGTTGTTACTTCAACTAGCCCCTACTTCGGTTCTTCTAGCTAGCAGCTCACTCCTTTCGCAACCGCAGACGTTTCAGCGAGCAAAGTGACCTTAGTGAGGTCTATAGCTTCAACGAAAAATTTGCGGTGAAAGCAAAAGACGTACAGACCTCCCCCCCCTCCAAGAGACAAGCGCGCAAGCATTGGGTAACCACGCCCTGTATGTCAAAGTACAGGTCGGAGGCGTACATCCCAACTACGACAAAACACTAGAGAGTTTTAGAATAGGGCAGGGGTGCAACAGCCAAAATAGAATTTGGAGCAATTTTTGGAGCAGCAAAATATTACTCTTGGAGCACTAAAATCCAAATTTGGAGCAGCTTACGAGGAAAAAAACATCCATTTTTTATCACGCAAAACCAAATTTGGAGCAGTATAAAAACGGCTTACATTAAAAAAAAAAAGATGTACAAACCATTCAACATCATCTAAATCGCGCAGAGTGAATATGAGCACTGCTATTTCAATAAAAGTAGTATTTTGAACCACCCCACGGAACAAACAATGATAAAGTCCACATGAGCCTTTGCCACACCTGTCAAATCCTTTGACAGACCCTGCGAATTCAAATGTGGATCTGCCAAGCTGGCGACCTTGAAATTCGGGGGATTCGTAAAACTGAGAAGCAGGGGTGGCGAAAAAAACAACAACAACAAAAAAAAAACGGCGCACAGTTTTGTTAGTTCTTTTAGGGCTGCAGAAATGTCATATACTGCTCCAAATGATTGCCATTAACTTTTTTAGGCGTCATCGACCATACTAGTACTTACAATTATGCAGCGTATACATGCATGAGTAACTGAACAAAATGTGCTGTGTTCCGCGACTAGTGCTAACAGGCCCTTCCAAATCATAATACGCTTTTCTGCACGTCACTTGTGTACTGCGGCGAAGGTGGCTTAAGCAGCGTTTTGCACGGGTTAGAACAAGGCCAGGAAATTTTTGAACACTGCTACAGCCCCCACTCCCCCACCCCTTTTTTTTTCCCTTTCACGATGGGGTTAGGTTTAGGGCACAACTTCTCGGCTCGCTTGCAAGGCGCGATCGACCAGATAAAGTAACAAGGGCGCGGGCCCGTTGGCCCGGCGACAGCACCGGATATCTATTGCCGGGACGACACAACTTCAAGACAGAAAAATGTTTTATGTGCCGTTGCTATGGCAACCAACGTGGTCGTCGGCAACGCCGGTGTCCGCAGCACGTAGAGTATGTTCGCGCGTGGAAAACGCGGCATACGCTTCCAGCTTTAGTTGCTCACATCCCATAGCCGCGTTTGCAGACTAGGAAAATTCATATTTCCCGTGAAGCGTTAGTGGCTACGGCAACGCATTTTTGTCTTGAAGTTGCGTCGTCCCACCGATAGGTATCCGCTGCGATCAGCGGACCGATGGGTGCGTGGCGTTATTACTTTACTTTGGTCGACCGCGTCTCGCGAGTGTCCTGACCTAATGAGTATATATCTTACACCGTGGTTTAGGGTTAGGGTCTGCGCGCGTGGATTGATTGATGACGCAAACTGCAGGTGGCCAACGTGTCCTCCATTTCTCGCTGAAATTAGTGCAGCTGAGAAAATTTTGAGGCTGGTCGGGCATTTTGGCGCAGCGTGGCGCAATTTCCGCTAATTTCATGGTTTTGGCGCAGCTCGGAGCAAAAACGGGGCATTGTATCAATTTGGCGCAACTGGCGCAGCTGTTGCACCCCTGAATAGGGGACCCAAGGAGCTTGGGGGACCCAAGAAATTTGTAAGCAGCCAGAGCACACGTGGAGAACCCAAGCGAGTCTTGGGGACTTACACTCACATTGTTCCCCACACCCAAAAGATCGAAAAGTAGCGTGGGTT
Organism: Rhipicephalus appendiculatus; assembly: GCA_030522465.1. Classification (NCBI taxonomy): domain Eukaryota; kingdom Metazoa; phylum Arthropoda; class Arachnida; order Ixodida; family Ixodidae; genus Rhipicephalus; species Rhipicephalus appendiculatus. Next base: position 29,686 of record JALIZH010016724.1, read on the forward strand.
GCCGACGATATGACTCAAGCGCAGCACGGGCAATGACGCAGCAACGATCCAGATGACAGAAACATTACACATGTGCGAAAATGTATAAGTCAGGAACCATAAAACAGGGTCCTACAGTACACATAACAATCAAAACACACCAGACATTCTGTCATCAATGACTTCAAGGTTCATGTAAAGTGACATTTCCAGCCACCATTGGTGAATGCTGTCTCCTGATGTCAATGTTGTTTTCTAGAAGTTTGCTCCTGGCTAAGCTTGATTACAATACCGAAAATTCTAAACTATGATGTAAAGCAGGTTTTATGTCATTGCGACAACAGTCCAAATTCCACGATCGTGTATAAGGATTTGTGGATTGCCATGATAACATAGTCTGAAGTACCTGTGGATATCAACTGCCTTGATTTTTTACCAATTTTGCTGTCCCCAAATGTTTAGAAGTTGCCCCATAGGTGTAGTTTTCATTAAGTGTCTTGTCAGCTAGGAGATGCCTGTATGCCAAATGCTCTTCAAATGTTGGTAAGAACTATGTATAGGCAGGGAGTGGTCATGGCAATACAGTCGCAGACTGCTTATTCGGACGCAGCAGGAACTGCCGAAAAGTCTGAATAATCGAGAGTCCGAAAAAAGGATTCACCAGAAAAAAGGCACCTCTATTGGCCCAGTGGCCAGAAAAACTTGTCGATGCACATCTGCACACAAGGATGCTCGCAGACGACAAAGTCGGCCTTGTATTTTTTTCAGCCAGCGTTTGGCCACCACTGTAGGTTGTCAATAGCACTGTTATGGCCTGCACTAAATTCGCACTTGAAATAGTGGTGTGGGCGGCGCTTCATCAGAGTCGCTGCCCACCTGCGCTAGTTCGAGGACTTGACAGATGATCTCATCATCGTCCAACGCGGCGAAAACTCCTCAGCAACATCAGATTGAGGTTGGCCGCCTTCGACCTGGCAAGTAATTGCGGCTTTTTTTCAACATATCAGTGTCTTGTAGTTGCCGCGTTTCTCTACTAGCACGGACGACGCAGATGGAACGGGTGGCGTCGAAGTTATTTCAGCAGATCAGGCGTTGCACGTCAAGCAACAAGTGAGAGCGAGACACAAAGCGTGAGATGCAGATCAGGCCTAGCCACAGAAACAACCGACAACGCGAACCCTCAAATGCCAAAAGGGAGTGACGTTGGGCAAGTTTGTGCCGTGCCGCAGCGGTCGTAGAGTAGCCAGTGTAGTTTGGTAGTTTTCTTTCTCCATGTCTTACATGTGGTCATTCTCATATGCCACACCACGCTGACTCTGAGTGTGGCTTGGCTTGGTTTGGTTTGCGGTTTGGCCGTGGTATCCATTCAATGGATACTCGGCTGGCTAAAGCCAAAGGCGACTATTACATGTAGCCAACAAACATGGCCTTCGAGATTGGCAACTGTAATTTCTACGTGGATTTTTACATTGGCATGATCTCCAGCCATAGCCAGTGCAACCTTTCAGCGCTCGCAGCCTCAACCTAGCAAAATATTGTAAACATCACAGATGGCATTCGACATCGCACTCGATCAGCCAGCCGGAGTCCGAAAAATGGAACGACGCACTGTGGGGCATCTGAATTTTTGGTTGCGAGTTTACATTAGTACTTCAATGGGACGAGTGGCGGTGCCACGAAGGTGTCCGAATAAACGAGCATGTCCGAAGTTTCAGCGTTCAATTAAACGGTCGGCCACTGTAGTTCAGTATTTGCAAATCCTTTTATACCATTACTAAGCAGCACGCAATTATAAAACAAGGTCAACAGAAAGAGGACATCTCCTGCGGTCGTCCTGTTAAATTGCAATGGTCAGCTTGAAGCAGCCTACCAACTTGGCGAGCGAGCGTTCGTCTCTCATTTAGAGCAATGCCTCTGATGACGATGTCATTATTGTATTTTCCATCTATGATATTAACATCACAGGCCACAAGTACTGCAGGCTATGTTATGCCTACCCTTTCACATCAAAAAGCAGCAGAGAAAGATGGTGATACAGTCGAACACGGATATATCGAACCCACATATATCGAATTTTCGGCTATATCGAACTCGTAAATTATCCCCTTGAAAATCCTTTGTAAAAGTATAGAATTCGCACGTTTATATCGAACGGTATTTTCACCCGCCATCGGATATATCGAACGCCGCGAGCTGGAAGGCGCGCCGCACGCTCCGCCCCGCGACCGCGCGGCACCGCGCCTCCGTCGACACCTGATGCGCTCAAAAAACGTGAGGCGGGGAGTGTGTGTTGGTGGTTAGAAGAAGAGACGCCGCAGCGTCTGAGGGCGAGAGGGCTCGAACTGTACTCCGTTGGGCGCGTTCTCCAACTTGCGGAACGGCTTCTTCTCTTTCTCTTTCTCTCTTGTCATGCTTTCTCCGGATCGCTCCGGTTAACATCGGCGCGGAGAGCAGGAACGAAGGAGCCGGCGGCCTCCTCCTTTCGCCTTTTTTTTTTTTTGTTGCTGTTTTGTGAGTTTTGATCAGCCAACCACAGCTCGCGCCTTTCGTGTTTCCACTGGTTTCCTTACGTACGTACCTATGACGTCACTGCTGCCCTCGCAGGTAGCCATCGCGCGACTGATCGCGAGCTCGCGAGCGCTTTGTTTGTTTGGTTGGCGGAGAAGTGAGTAGTCGCATGCCGTGCTCCCGGCCGGGCTGCAGAAATTAGGCGCCTTTTCCTTCGAACCACAACCACCACCATTCCTCTTTTGCGTGCGTGCTGTGCGTGGTGTTGAAACGGTCGCTGCGGACTGACTTCTCGTGTAGCAATGGCCAGTGTCAAAGAGGGCGCAAGAACCTTGATTTCGCGACGAAATTGAAGGCTATTCAGCGTGTTGAGGCCGGTGAAAAAAGTTCAAAAGGTGGCGGATGACATCGGTATACCACGGAGCACGCTGAGCACTTTGCTGAAAAACAAGGCAGACATCAAGGCGAAGGCGGCGGAGCAACGTACGTCGGGGAGCCTGTCGTGTGCGCGCTCCTGCCCACGGGAGAGTAGAAAAGGCGCTCTACACGTGGTTCCTAGAAGTGCGCGCAAAGAACATTCCGGTGGATGGCCCAATGTTGATGGCTAAGGCCAAATGGTTTGCAGCTGCACTCGTGAAGAGAACTTGTCGACAACACCGGGGTGGCTTCACCCGATTTAAGCAGCGCATAATATCGCGGCAAAACAATTTCTGGCGAAAGTGAAGCCGTCAGCAGCCAGGACATCCAGCAGTGGGATGACGAAGGAGTGGCCGGAAATCGCCTCGGGGAAATATCCTCCCCGCGGAAATTTTCAATGCCGATGAGACCGGCCTATTTTGGCAAATGCTGCCGAGCAAGACTCTCGACGTCCGGGGCAGCACTTGTCACGACGGAAAACTGAGCAAAGTCCGCGTGAGCGTTCTGCTGACAGCAAACATGGATGGATCCCAGAAGCTCCAACCCTTGTGATCGGCAAAGCAAGGGCACCGCGCTGTTTTAAGAACTGCAAGCAGCTCCCGGTTCCGCTACGCGTCGAACAAGAAGGCGTGGATGACGCGTCAGTTGTTCACAGAATGGCTGCGTGTGGGACGTCGAGCTGGGCAGAGTCGGGGCGTCGCGCTTGCCTTCTTGTGGACAATTGCTCTCGGCCCACCACACCACCTGTGAGCTCAAAAACATCGAGCTAAAGTTTCTGCCGGCTAATACAACTGCGGAAGCTCCAACCGCTCGATCAGGGCATCATCAAGTCCTTCAAGGTGGGCTACAGGGAGGCGACTCGATAGGCTGCTCGTCAACCTGCCGCATGGGCACCAGGGCTGAAGGTTGACCTGCTCGGTGCCATTCAGATGATGACGGGCGCCTGGGCGAGACGTGAAGAAGGACACGGTGGCTAACTGCTTCCGGAGGCAGGCTTCGGTGCACGGCGGAATCTGCGGAAACCGGTGAAGAGGGCGACGACGCGGCGGACGACGAGCGCATAGGGACGAAGCGCTCGCAGTTGTCGTCCCCGCTTCCCGGCGCCGTTCCACCCGGAAATTGTCTGCGGACGATTTCGTGGAAGCGGACTGCAATGTCAGGCGGTTGCGAGCCTCGCTGACGAGGACATCGGAGCTGCCGGCCGCAGGGACCCAGGATGCCCAGCCCGACAGCTCAAGTGGCGACGAAGATCGTCCGGACGAGGCGCGGCTTACCCGCGCGTACCGCTGAAGTGGCGGCAGCGTTCGCCTTGATTCGCCGTTGCTGCGCGACATGGAGGGAACCGGGCTGTCGCATCTGGACAGCCTGGATAGGTCGAGGCCGGCGTCTTCAACTTCATTTTGAATACGAAGAAGCAGGCCAAGATAAGCGATTTTTTTTTCACGCAAATAAAACATTCTGTTGCGTCGTGTGTGCGGAATTAGTTGTCATTCTTGAATGCGCCGATTGTAAGTGATCGTCCGTCACTGGTAAGGTCTCGGGCCTGTATTTTTTTTTATATCGAATTTTTCTATATCGAACTACTCCGCGATCCCCTTCGAGTTCGATATATCCGTGTTGACTGTAGATGTAAAGGTCAGACTTGTCCTTGTTCCTAACAGATCCTTTTCAAAATTGTAAAGCTAGCTTTCCATAGTTTGCCCACCTAATGGCGGCTAGTCATTTACTGCAAACAGCCTGTTCAAGCGCGGTTGGCTTACGCTATGACGTGGAAAATGTTGACTCGGCTCTCTTGATATATACACGCACAATAGGCAAGCCCCGGCACGTTCAACTAGGACTGAGTCTCCGCTTGAAGCACGACAGGTGCCACCACTACTTGGGCAAATATGCAGCGCAGGGAAGCGCACTTGAGAATTGTGAAAAGGGTCTATTGTACACTTGGCACACCTGTGCAACACCCAGTGTAGTTCACACAACTTCAGACAGAGAACAACATTCGTGCTACGCACTTGACCGGTGTCGAGTCCTTGGGGTCCCTGCGGAACGAAAAGCGGCCGGGTGTCTTGTGCGGCGTGCGAGGTGTCCGCGAGTCCTCCTGCTTTTCGTAGAAGAGGAGGTAGGCATTCCAGTGGCGCTGCCGCGTTTCGGGATAACACGATGCTGGTAGAAAAAGACAAAGGAAAGGACATAAATTGCTCAAACTTTCGTACTTTCTCTTAAAAGATTGCTTTTGGCAGCGACAGCACTTACCAGAGTCTGAAACCTTGGCCTTGTATGTGCCGCCGAAGCACTCGGTCTCGAGCGTCGAGTCGTTCAGGTCAAACTGCTCCACTGTCGTGTCGTTGAACTTGTACCAGGTGTTCTTGCGAGCCACATACCTAGGGTCACTCCTGGGACGCACCAAAGGAAAGAGCAAACACATGCACTGCCAAAACTCAGCTGTGTCGCAGACACAAAAGTGTGGTACGGAAAGCTGAGCCCTTCTGTAAGACAATCATTGTTTTTAACTGTGCAATAACAGCTCTCCTTCGATAAATTTGGCAAAATCTTTTTGAGCATCCTATTACATTCTTTGCAATTAAAGTTAAAAATCACAGGTTATGATGCAAATTGATTTGAGAGGCCCCAAATTCATGCTTTGCGCCTTCTTTAACATTTTATGTAATGTGGTTCTTCAACTCACACCTGTGTGCATGAGCATGCATGTACAGTGTCCTCCATAAGAATGTGACCACTGTGGCTGGGAATCAAATCCAAGACCTCATGCTAACAAGCAAAATGATGCAAATTGAAGACATAAATAAGAACTACTGTAAAAGCTTGTTAATTCAACACCCATTAATTTGGAAAATCGGATTATCTGGACGTGTTATCTGGTCCCAGCAAGCATATGGAATTGTTCAATCGGCATCGAACTCGTTAACTTGGGCATATTTTGTCGCGAATCTGGTTCATCCACACAATTCTCTGGAGCGCGCCGAGTGCAAATAGCTGCAAGTGTGCAACGCAAAGGAGCGGAACCAGCGTTCACGGACAACTGAAAAGAGGTGGCACATTCTGTATCGCTATGGTCATCAGCACAAACCATATGGCAAGGATGGTAACGACATTTCGGGTTAGCACGTTCCGGGTCAGCTAAGACAGGGAGGTCTTGAGCCATGGTCATACCACGAGCAAAGTCACCAGTGGCGAGTCGCTGCTTTTACACCACTCTTATGCAAAGTAAGTACAGGGATTTACTTATTCACCAAGAAAATGAAGGCGTATTGACGTAATAGGCATTTGTTTATTGTTTTCTTGATACTTTTGATGAATCGGAATGCAGTTAATTCGGACATTTTTTCTGGTCCTGTGAAATCTAAATTAACAAGCTTTTACTATATCCCTTGAAAAGGAAGAATTCCAGGGGAAGATAGAGGATTTAAGAGATTAAAAATTCGTGAATACGGGGCGTTGCTGGAGACGACGTATCAACAAGTAGGACTTGTCTGCTTCAAGGCTGTAAGAAGGGTCCCTTGTTGCTACCTTGACAAGCCCGCTTGTCGAAGCGTCGTTTCCAGCGACACCCTGTGTTGACGAGTTCTTCATTCTATCAAGCACAAAAGCGAGAGAGAGAGACAAAGAGTCAGAAGAAGCGGGAAAATTTTGCCTCACCTGCGTTCACGAATGTACGAGTAGTAGTGACCAGCGCTGGCCTGACCGTTGTGCACCACCACACCGGCCAGGTCATAGACTGCAGGAGGCGGCCGCCTGAACACTTCGTCCAGGGGGTCCCCGCCTCCTGTTGAGCGGCCTTCCTGTTCCATGACCCCGTGGAGGGTGTACGGAGACATGTCCAGGGACCATGGGAACTGCATCACAAAGGGTTCGAGAACAGAAAGCACGAAGAGCTTTGTACACTTCAAACTTGGCTTCTCTTACACTTTTCAAATGCCAAAATCATGCATCTTCCTTAGCTTTCGTTTCATGGAGGAACTAGGCCCACTGAATGATGCCTGCTTGCTCATGCAGACTCTCTATTAACACTCTTACTTCTTGGAACGACTGGCAGCCGCATCCAAACCCACTTTATTACCAGGACAACTAAACACTCCACTAGTCACTATTTATAAACAAATTCATTTACTCCTTTCACTCCCACTCTAGCCACAACCTTCTCATCATTGACGGCAGCAGAGAATAAGTTACGCATACATAATCACCGATAAGAAAAATCGGTTGCTGCTCTTATAAAGAGTACCATTGTCGAAAGCCTCATGACAGCACTGTTTCTTTGTAGAACTATGGTTGATAACCGCTCAACAAGAGGTAACAAAACATGCATAGAGTCCATAGGACAGCATTCTAAGTCCAAATTAAAATGACACACCTTGAAGTGGTAGTCAAACTTGACTGCCCGGTTAGCCTCCCAGTCAAAGCCGAACCGTTTCAGCTGGATGACCAGCACTTGGGGTAACCTCTTGATGCATGTCCGCTTGACTGTGTTGCGCTGTGCACGATGTTGCCAATAATAACAATATTAGAGAAAAACATGGCCACATTTCACTTTTAAGGGACGAGTGCGACCTTAGACAAACACTGAACTTTTCTGGTTTGATGCTGAAAACTCATCCTGTGAATAGTACTGCAAGCTCATTTCAAATATGATTTCCATCATTTACTTCTATTTTTACATGGGATTGCTTTACTAAACTCTTGGGAAAAATTTTTGATCAAATGCAGTGTCAGTGTGTACTGCATTAATGAAGAAATTCATAAAGTTTAACTTCATTGCTCAGTCTACCCTAGAGCAAGAACTTCAAAGCCTCCCCAAATGTTACTTATAATAGTATCATTTTTTAAATGTGTTTTTCAATGCCCCACAACCTTTGCGCTTTCTCAAAATAGAATAGGTATGAACGGGTGATCCAAATTTGAAACGATTATGCAGATTCAATACAAAGTGGCACATTTATTGTACTGTGCTCTGCCATACTGTACTGTATGTACTGTAAGTACTGTACGTGACCTACAATCCCTTGCCTTTTTTGCATGTGTTTGGGTGCATCCATCCAAGCGCACCAATCAACAAAGCTGAACATCACAACAGCTTGCTCTCAAGCCATAGGATGCCCGTCTCGCCTAGGTTGACTCTATTGCTTCATCTTGATGTAGCTGTCTATGCTGTGATGTGTGCCACGAAGCAATTTTTACGGTCAGTTTGATGCGGTTTCTAAGCCTCTCAGCGAAAACCATGTTCTGTGAGCACTTTTATACGTGTGTGCTGGTGGTATCATCTCCTGATGGAAAGTCACCACATTTATTTGAATCTAGGCTCATAGAATTTGCGTAATATGATATGTCTACCTTTATGCTCACCTCAAATTCGAAAATTTAAACAATCGTGCCTGTTTCTCACAAAGTAATTATCAAAAATGGCACACAGCCTGCACTGACTAGGAAAGACAGTATCATAGCTGTTACTAGCCATGGTGGCAGCCAACTGAAGAACGGGAGAGACACCACCACTTTGACATTTGTGCTGGCTTGACTGTACAGACGGAATCACACTTGTCTGGAGTGGTGGAGTACGTGGCTGTGGGCGCTGTTGTTGTCCGCAGCTGCTACCTCACGTTAGCTACAAGCTTCTGTTCATGCTTGAATTGACTTCATGTGTTATGGCTATGTTAGGTATCACTAAGGCATTGGCCTTTGCATATTTCTGCAGAAAACGGCAGCTGAAGCGGCCGGCTGGGTGTTCTAGACAAGTGTGATTCCATCTGCACATGGCTTGGACTGTGCAGACGGAACTCTTTTGAGAACAACAGCATCTCTAATGCACTCGAGGGTACACAACAGTAATAGGAAAGAAAGCAAGGTCAGCAGTAATGACCGGGCATGGCTAACAGATGTCATTTGCCTTTGCTTTTGCCATTGTTCAGTATACATTTCAGCTTTTTTTCTTCTCTGGTTCTGCACCTTAGCATTGGCAGCTTTAAATCGAGGCTAGCCTAGATTTGAGCATGCGGATAAACTCTCAGTGAATGGAACTCACTCAAACAGAACTGCCGAAATGAAACAACTGCTTCTAATATTATTGGTTTCATACTTGAATTCCGCACCCATTCCCCTTTCAGTTTTTCCGCATCCATTCCCCTTTCAGTGTTTAATGGAATATATTTTCCTGGCCCCTTCAGGTTCTGTTCAACGAGAGTCTACTGTATACCGTAAAATTCTGAGCAAGTGCCCCCTCTACAGTGAAAGATAACCCGACAAGATCTGGAGGGGGGGGGGCCTTCACTCGGTTGCAGATCAAAATTGAAGATACTAGTGGCGGAACAGACACTTAGAACAAAGAATGCACACCCCTGCTTCTAATGAATTGCTTTATTAAATACACATTCATTAAATGTTTTTGCTTGCTTTCTATGGGCAAATAAAAACAGAGAAAATGGCAGAAGAGAAGGGGGAGGCACTTGCTCGGACATAGGTGCATATTTCACGTCTCCCGAAAACGGGACAGGGGGCGCTTGCTCGTGATTTTATGGTATGGTAACACATATCGTAAAGACACCAGACATTGGTGCTCAACAATGCCCACTCACTACCCTTTGACAGAACACTCCCAAACTGAGATCACCATGCTCATTCAGGCCCGAATGCTCACCTTCTGGCCGCACTTCTCGCACAGGTACGCATTGTCACCCTCAAGCAGCTCTCCCTTGACAAACTGGTCCAGGGACTCCTTCAGGCTTTGGCTCTTTACTGGCAAATTGAGGGCCAAGAAGGTCTCCTCACGTTCATACCTGGTGAGATAAATTGCGGATGAATTTTCATCGCGAAGAGAGGTACCCATGGTGCTAAAATCGACAACGCCGAATTGCACCGGGATTCTCTGATGAGTTTATGACTACAAAAGTACGACAATGATTCGTGACAGGGTGTGTTACAGACATATGGAGTTTTGGTGACCAGTTAACATGTGCTTCACTATACAAAGCCCTCTTTACAATAACTGCTGAACTGTCGAAGGATTGATATCCAATCAGTGCCAAACTGGAAGCTTATACTTCAGTGTAAGTGTGTCGCATCGTGAAACTTGTTGCGCACAACAAAGGCAGGGACAAAGAAAGTGACGACTGGATGATGCGCTTACTTCCAGCAGAATGTTTATTAAACAGAGGCGGAAAACATACACTGACCAGTGTGCGTAGGCGTTGAGTGTCCTGGCTACGCCGATAAAGCAATATCAAATGCTATGATAATTAGGGGGCGGAGCAGACTGATCAAAGCACTAGAAATGCTGTACATTGACACGTGCAGAGCCACACCACTGTGTTTTGTTTAAGAATGCAAGACCTTCTTCCAGCCAGGACACCCAGCGTATGCGCGCACTGGTCAACGTATGTGTTCAGCCTCTGTTTATAAAACATTCTGTTGGAAGTAAGCGCATAGTCCTGTCGTCACTTTCTTTGTCCCAGTCCTTGTTGTGCCCAACAAGTTTCACGATGTATGACCACCAACAAGCCCATTCTTACATCCTGTTAAAACTGTCAGATAGTTGGCAGAGGAAATAGTGAAGAGAAAGTTAGATGCCTAGACAGACTTAAAGAGAATGTTAAAAAGTCTATGGTTATGCAATGCCGTGTTCTTAAAGCTCTTGCACATACAATATATGATACACAATATCTGCTAGAATGTGCGTGCCACTGCATATGCACCCATGATCATAACATAACAAAAGAAATAGAAAAATTCCATGCACACACAAATTCTCAAGCATGGTAAATTATGCTTTCCCCCAGCTCTGTGCAGCCATGCTTTCATGATAGACAGACTGGGATTGATACAACTTGAATGGAACTAAAATGGCATTCTACAAGATGGCATGCTTGCACGGGTATCAAATGTCCCTACTTCTGTACTAGGCTAACATGACAAAAGTTAAAGAAGGTGGCAGATTGGCAGAAGAACGCAAAAGAACGTGCACGAAAAACTTCGTTTTTCTCAAATGACGGTTTTTATAAATTTCTCAACTTCAATGTACTTTTTCTCAAAAAGTATTGAATCGATTCCGATGAAACTTTGCATGCATGTGCTACGACAAGTTGGAAATAATCTGAACTAAAAATTTTTAAAAAAATTACACAGCAATGCGCACCTTCTGTGGCTTTGCGCGTGCAGTAATTTGTTGTTTTTTTTTTTTTACAAAACTTCCATTAAGGATATCGTATTTTTTTAGTTCAGATATAACCTACAGGTCTCAAGAATAACACGGCTTAATATCATTACATTCCTTTCGGTGGTTGCAGAGAAAAGGTACATTGAATAATTGAACCACTTTAAAATTTGGGAGTGGGCCATGGGAAGGATAGGCAACCCAGGCATAAAAAAGGGGTGTCTGTGATAGCCAGTGGCATTCTTCGTGAGCACGTGAACTTTTATGTGAATACTTGCAGCCGTTTCTAAAATATTACGTTAAAACTGACATATACCATTTGCCCTACCATACCCCCCTTAATGCTAGAGTGGCTAAAAGGGGTATTGACACCGCAAATTTCACTTCTTTTTTTTTTTTTTTTGAGTCAAATGGAAGGCCAAGCCCTCAAAAGCCTAGAAAACTTACCACTAAGCATGAGGGCAGCCTGAACACATCAACTGCAGTATGTTTTTAAAAGCTAGCGCCGGTTCCTACTGTACCCTGGCATCACAACATGGCATGAGCTTCTTGTAACGTGCTCGTGCAAGATATTGTGATGTTTTCACGTTCCGTTCCTGGCTCCGTTCGTGACGCACAAGTGGCCATTATGAATGTTTTGGCGCCTTACGTAATCAAAACTATCCGTAATGACGCGTGAAGTCACCAGAAGTGACACTGACATCACACTAGTGTTGATGTCAGTAGGTGCGCCATGCGAAAATGGACTGTGATGTCAAAACAAAATATCTTATTGACGTTTACCGAGCTTCACACTCGAGCAGAGTCATCTCTGTGTACAGGAGATTTGTATGGCAGA
>JALIZH010016725.1:0-16003 GCA_030522465.1 Rhipicephalus appendiculatus
GAAACCAGCGAGAAGAATCTCGTCCTTTCCCTAGCTTTGGCTGTGCTACGCACAAACAAATCATGTGGAATATTCGCGAATCCAGACATGAGAGGACATAAGTAAGCGGCGACGGATTGTCAAGTCTGAGTGGGTGAGTAACTGAGTGAGTGAGTGAGTGAGTGAGTGAGTGAGTGAGTGAGTGAGTGAGTGAGTGAGTGAGTGAGTGAGTGAGTGAGTGAGTGAGTGAGTGAGTGAGTGAGTGAGTAGGATGGGGAAGCCAGTGAAGAACTATGTTGATCAAGTGAGTCGTGTAGTGCGGTCTGTCGACCTTTAAGAATCCAGTGATCACGCCTAGGATGGATGAATGGAAAAAAATTTATTAATTGCCCGGCAGATTAATGTCCCGGGCTCAGGTCTCCCATGTCGGGACGTCAAGGCCTTGCGTCTCCGCCGCTTCACGGGCCTGCTGGACTGCCCTGAGTTGGTCGGCGAGCTTGGAGCTGCGCAGAGCGGCTTCCCACCTCGCCGAGAGAACATCGGGACTAATACGTTTGCCTTTAGCCTCGCATTCCCAGGGCATGTGCGTAAGCGTAGCTGTGTCTGTCCGGCAGACCTTACAGATGCAGGTGCTATATAGATCTATATAGATCTCGGAGAGCAATGAAAAGTTTTGAAGAATGTCGCCGACGGGCCGACAAACGAAGGGAACAACGACGGTCGACGCTGAAGTTTGTGGGAGTGTTTCCTGGAAGAGAAACATTCGAGATACGTTCCAAGATGTGTGGACTGGATGCATTTGGAGAATATTCAAGACTTTAAGTGTTCTTGAATATTTTGTAATGCATGATATTGTATTTGTGGCTCGTTAAGTTTGGTTGTTAGCATTGTTTAAACACCATCTGAGTTATATTGTGATTTGTAATGCTACCTGCCTGTGTCTGTGTGAAGCTGTACTCCCTTAACTGAGAATATATTTTGTTTGTGTTATCAACTCCTGGCTCTGACTCGGTCTTTGGACCACAACCGGGGTTCGCTGGCGCACTAAAAGGACCAACTCTAAGTTGTGCGCGCTTTCGTTCTGCGTTATGTAGGCCCATAAGTTACCCACTGTAGTGACCAGTAGACGCCACTGTATTGGACTTTCCTGGTAAGCCCACGATGTACACACGACTACTGCACCTAACGTCGATCCTCGTCGTACCACTTGCCCCAAAGCCACAAAAAAGTTAATTGGGCAAACGCCTTAGCATACTTTGCTTTAGCATTACGCTTCGCGTTAAAAACATCATGGACTAATACAAGAACAACCTTTCAGCTAGTGCTGGTAGTGCTCACTCTAGTGGTGGCGTCGTTGCACAACTATGAACAATAAGTTCTCATATTTGCATGTTTTCTAGATACGTGAGTGCGTATGAAATTTCTACATATGTTTACTGAGTACTACATTTATCCGCCTCATTACGTTATGTTCATTCTGACACAGCAGAATTCCTGATGCATGCTTCGCAGGTCATTGATTCCCACGGCACGTGGGATCTGCCAATTTTGTCTGATATCAATGTAGAAAAAACATTGAATTGCTTTTGTAAGGCCCCTTTTACTTTCGTGTTATAGCTATTCCTGTCCGCCTCGGTGGAACAGCAGCTACGGTGCTCGGCTGCTGACCCGAAGGTCGCGGTTTCGATCCCGGCCGCGGCGGTCGCATTCCGATGGAGGCGAAATGGTAGAGGCCCGTTGTACTGTGCGATGTCAGTGCACGTTAAAGAACACCAGATGGTCAAAATTTCCGGAGCCCTCCACTACGGCGTCTCATAATGATCTCGTGGTTTTGGGAGGTCAAAGCCCAGACATTATTATTATTATTATTATTATTATTATTATTATTATTATTATTATTATTATTATTATTATTATTATTATTATACCGATTGCTAAAGGATCAACCATGTTTTTCGTTTCCACGCGCAAATGATCACGCGAGTAGTGCTAGCCGTAGGTGTGATCGCGCCTTTACCCAGCAGGGAACCTGGAAAGCCCAGACAGTCACTAACAGCCACCCACCCCCCCTTCTACCCTGCACTTTCTAAGGCGCAGGTCTTAGGTGGCCGTTCCTCCGTTGAGCGGTGTTGCCGTCGCTGTTGCCTTCGGTGGCGTAACCAATAAGCACCGTGCAGACGTAACTCCTAAAGGCGCCTCTAGCGGCAACATGCGCAGGTTTGGAAGGATGTTCTCAGCCACTCGCACAGGGGAGCAAACGCGGAACGACGCGTTTTCCGATGCCAATGCTTTTCATGCTTTTCGCGCTTGGCCAGGGGTCAGAGCGACGGTACGTCCGCGTTATCATCGTGATCAGCCAGCCGCGAGTGTTGGACGATAAGATTTGCATAGGATAAGGCATAAAGCACCGCTCCGCGATAGCACCGCTGCCGCGGCCGTGACAGTAAAATCACTGCTGTTGTCACTTTCAAGCTACCGCCGAGTTTGCTGCCGGTTAGTCCGAGGGTGATAAGCTTTGATCGTTTGGTGCAGTTTCGCTCAGCAGGCTCATAGCCTCCTTTGTCGTTATCGCCAAAAGTTAATGTAGCCGCGTTCGCCTGAGGGTGCACGAAGTCTGGCGAAAAAATTACACCATCTCCCACTAAAGAGATTCATGAGGAGATGCGAAGCAGCATTGGGTGTGCACACCAAGTTTCCGTTTACGTTCACTCGGCAGTCGAAGCCAAGAGTCGGCGTCGAACTACCGCTTTCGCTACAGAGAGAAAATTCGAGTCTGCGGCGAGGGTAGCGAGGTTTTCGAGGCAACTGCAGCGACCGGTAACCGACGGAGGGACCGCACGATTCAAGCGAGACTTCCTCTACCGAGCGCACGCACTTATATGGAGTGGGGGGGGGGGGGGGAGAGGAGGGAGTGAGTTTACAGGCTGCAGCGCGGGGAAAGGAGATGAGAGAAGGCGACCGAACGCCTGCGTAAACGCCCGCGTAAAGGAGGAGAGTGCTCGGCTGCAGCGCGGAGGAGGAGGAGAGAAGGCTACCGAACACCTGCGTAAAGGAGGAGAGTGGGAGAGAGAGCAGGCGGATGCGCAGTAAGCGTGGTCAGGCCGCACACCACCACCATCACCGGATTGAACTGCGCCATAAGCTCCTTCGCATCTAAAAAGCACACGCGCTGTTGTTCTTCGCACAATTACCACCTTGTCATCGTCCTTCGAAAGGCTGCGGATGCAGAGAATCATGGAATCATGCCCGACACGAGTTGTCGTTCACCCGCCCGTCTCCGCAAACGAGAGTAACATTCTATAGCACGATGCAAAGGACAAACAATAGCGCTCCGCGCACCGGCAATGTCGTCTCGCTGACACCGTGCAAGGTGCTAGCTGTATAGCCCATCCTGTCCAGGGGCGTCTTGAACGAGCTTTGAATACCCCAGAAGGGACCATCCAGGTGTCTGTCTACTCGCTGACACAGTGCAGATGTCAGCTTTCTGGCTTCTCCCGTCTTCGTGCGTCGTCGACGAGATGCCATTTCCCCAAAAAGGTTCATCCTGGGGCATCTTCAACCAACCGACGTCAACTGACCTTTGGAGGCACGAGCGTGGTCGTCATTATGCTCCTTCCAGTCCTGCAGGATTGGAGGACTCCTGGCCACCGCGTGGAGATGACAACGTGGAGGTGAACCCCAACCTTCCGATTGAATGCGGCGCACCGAAGAGCGCCGGAGCTGCTCATGTCTGGTCATTTCGATCGCACCATGTAAATATTGTACATAAAAGTATTTTCTCTCTTCAACTCGTCGTGATCGGTGCTCCGGGCACGTCACCCACTCGAGGTCCCACCGGCTACGCTTCCCGAGTCACACCGGTGGTTCGCAGCGCGGGGAGTCACGACTCCAGTTTCGCAACAGCGCTAACACTACGGTTCTCTCACGGCTGCTAACAATTTACCGTCTTTTGAAAGCAAACGGGGACGAAAACGCCTCAAGCGACGCACCAAAGCACGGCGCAGTGGCTTGCCGCCGCTTGCGTCGTCTGCTCCCTTATCCCGCCAAATCTGCTGCCGTGGCCGCTTTGGCGCTGGAGGCAGCGCGCGACTGTGGCGGCTCCTAACGTATGCACAGGGCCTATAGACTTTTTCACAAATAACTCCGCGGGCGCCGCCGTAGTCGTTTTTGGGCTGCGCAAATTGGCGTGAACTCCCAAAATTGCACTGCCGAGGCTGTGACGTCAGGTTTTGGACTTCCGCACGCAAGTCAACATGGCGGCGTTTTTTCTGTCCTGGGAAAAGGTTTATCGAAATAACAAAGTAACCGATATACATGAAAAATTTTAATCATAAAAAATACCCAGAATCGCGTGGTACTTGAACCCGGTCCCGCAGCGTGGCAGTCGAGTATTCTACCACAGAGCCACGGATGTGCTTGAAATTCATTTGCAAGACCCTATACAGGCGTCACGTCGGGCAAGGAATCGTGTTAACCTATTTAATATGGGCAGGCAGAAGAATAAATTAACAACCAGTCATCACGCAATGCTATATTCGTAACTAGTGTGTCGTTTAATGCTTGCCACCCACTGCAAAGTGCGTAAACGCAATTCTTCATCCTCATCAGCCACATGCAGCATCAACAGAGTGCACATTATAGCTCACAGTTGTGTAGCGGGTACTTCGCTTATCCAGAGAAAAACAAATAACGGTGTAGTGAGTGTTGTCCTACCTCAGAAAAACTATGATTCAATGTGTAGTCGATACCTAGCGTAAAGCCAATACTTCAAATACAGTTGACCTTGCCCCAACACGAAGCTGCGCTCAGAATTCGCATTAGGCAGTATCGTAAACGTCGCTGATTTTTTTAATTTTTTTCTCTTCTTTTCTGCCGCTTACATGCATCACCGGAGTCCTTCACTACGGCGTCTCTCATAATCAACTCGTGGTTTTGGGACGTTAACGCGAAGTAAACTGACCGCGCACAGCCAAGCACGTCATTCGGCGCCTGCCGACCAGGTGCCCTTGCGGGCAATATTGCGGTTCTCTTAATTAAGCGTCATTAAGCGTCTAAACAAGAGCACGTATGCTCCCTATATAAATCCGCCAATGCAAGCCGTACTCATGAGCGGCACTAGAGCATCAGCATCCGCAGCTGCGCCCCGCCGCCACCAGCTACTGAGAACGGTGCAAATATTCCGCTGTTTTAAGTAAAAACGCGTGGCTGAACACAGCGCTGACGACGCAGTGCAAACGCGACTCGGCTTCCCGGTGGCGCTGTTCTCGAATAAGTGCGCCCCGGGGAGCTCCGAGGCGTCATCGTTATCAGCAGCCGTCTCTTTTTGCATGTTATAAAGAACAAGAGATGGGCGAAATTTGCGGAGCCCTCAATTACGGCGTGCCTAATGCATACTGTGGTTTCGGTACGCGAAACCCCAGTTATTATTCTATTATGAATACTTCTCCGGAACAGCAAAGCTGAACTTTTGAATCCGGAGCACTTTAGACGAACGTCCTGTCGTGGACTCCTGCCCGCGTTGGCGTCACGCAGGTCCCACGTTTGATGCACACAAATTTGTCTTTTTAAAGATATGCAGCGCTAAACTTTAAACTTTAAACGGAAGCACACAGACACAAATGGAGGGATGCGCACTGGACGGACGGCACTCGTCACGCCATGTCTTTCTGTGTTCTTGCATTTAACGTTTAGCGCTGGATATCTTCCAAGTCCGCCTCGGCGGAACAGTGGCTACGGTGCTCGCCTGCTCCACCGAAGGTCGCGGGTTCATTCCCGGCCGCGGCGGTCGCATTTGGATGGAGGCGAAATGCTAGAGGCCCGTGTACTGTGCGATATCAGCCCCCGTTTGATAATACCAGATGGTTGAAATTTCCGGAGTCCTTCACTACGGCGTCTCTCGTAATCATATCGTGGTTTTGGGACGTAAAACCCCAGATATTACTATTATATCTTTCAAAAAAGAAAGTCACAGTTACGCCACAAGGCGAAGCAATGAATGGGATAGTAACAAATTGGAATGTCAAGCGACGAATGGCAAGCAGTTGGAAACGAATAGCGCTCTGCTCACGCACACATGACGCACGAAAACAACCGCACAGGACGAGAGAGAACTAACAACGTTCACAGCTCGACACTTAACGCGCTGCACAAAGTAAACGACGCACGAAACGAATTCACAGGTACAGGCGAGCGCGAACTAACAAGTGTCACAGTTACTTCGCTGTGTTTGAAAAGCGTGTTCTTTTCGCAAACGGAGGGACTGCCGCGAGCGAAGTGACCTTCGTGCGCTCGGTAACTACAATGCAATCGTTCCGACGAAAGCCCAATTCTCCCCCACCGTGAGATGAGCGCGCGCGCGCGAACAGGCGTCTAACACCCCCCCCCCCCCCTACGGGCCAAAGGGCACGAGGGGATGAGCGCGGGCGTCGCGACGAGTGGGGCCGGTGGGGCGCGGAGCTATGGCCTCGCCGAGCGCGCCCTTTGCGCCATCTCGCCGGTAATGCTGAAAACACGCTGAAAACTCGCTGTATATAAATAGCCATAGAGTTTATATACTGACTCTAGAGGAAAAGCTCCCCATAGGGCACATGCATTAAAACCTATAACCGCTCGGGAGCCGCCATGATGGAACGATACTCAGCTTTCGGGTGACGTTCACTCGCACTCGCCACTGCATGCTGCAAGAACCCCTGGCATTTTTTCTTGTTTCATGGCTCTCTATCGCATCGCAGTTAAGAGACTGTCACATAAAGTCGAGTTTTGTAGCGTTAGCTACACTGGCCTAGCCAAGCCCGTTTCGCGCGGCACATCAAGAGCCGTGCTGCGCATGCGCGAGGATCAGTGATGTCACACAGCTGGCGCACCCGAGCCGGCAGCTCCCGCGCACTCCGCCGCCGCCGCGCGCGACTCACCGCTGCCGGTCTGCGCATTCCAGAGGAGTGACGTCGTAGCCGTGGTAGACGCAGTGGCACCGGCGCGCGCGCGCAGCCTTCGCTGTGCAGTCGCCGTATGACACTGCGCTGGAGCCGCGGCGCTTCTGACTGGCGTTTGCCAGTGTGGTATAGCAGTATAGCCATGGAGAAGGAGAGCGCAAATGCTGCTCAACGGCGCAGAAGAGCGGAGAAGCTTGACTCATCGGATCCCGAAGTAGTTGCCTGGCAATTAGCGTCCCAAACTGGGATTTGGGGTTCATAGAAGCAGGATTTGAGCAGGATTTGGGATTCACCACCATTCATCTTGTCTGTCAGAGACAGATAATCCCAAATATACTGCGTTGGGGCCATAGAGACGGCAGCGTGTTACTTCCCTGATCACCGAGCCGTCTTTGTGGCAATAGAGAAGCAACGACGTTGAGCAAAAATCAATATACATGTGCCACGTAATACGTATACCGTGTGTGTGTCATTGGAGCAGCAGTAAGCATGATAATCAAACTAATCCTCGACAATCAGGAAAGCTAAGAATAATCAGCTGAACCTTTGCTAACGCTACGTGTATATCCTGGCATAGCCGAGCTAAGCCACTATTTTTTTTAGCTCGTGGCAACAAAAAACACTCACGCAAGCAAGCCGTCGCAATCGGCCGCACGGTGCAAGGCAACGCTGAGAAATGTTGACACGATACAAGGATGGTGGCGCCATCTAGTAAACAAACCTGCAAACGCTCCTTTCCGCGTGCAGTAAATTGCACAAATGGCTGTTGTATCTTTCCTAAAAGTAGTTGATATGAACATCAAACAATTTCCGTTCGTTTATAATACGTAAACACGCTTGTTTGCTATTTTTAATGCGAGAATTTGAGTGCTTTCAAAAGCCATATTTAGCGCTTCTGTAAATTAATGGCAAGAGTGAAACGTTCCAAGATGTCGCTGCTCGCGTGGTTATAGCTTTAGCGGCCCAACTTTTCCTCTAGAGTCTGTTATATTAACTCTATGTAAATAGCTCGCCGTTTGAACGTCGAAGGACGTGCATTTTCGTGGTTCAACGGGTAGCGCCGCGCGCTTCAGAGCGAGAGGTCCCTGGCTCGATGCCGCGCGTCGGAAACATTTTTCGGAATTATTTTTCTTTGAGGCTTTTATAAATATATAGATACATATACATATACGGGACATGACGGCGACGGCGAAAGCCAGCCGAGACTGTCCATATAATTGATATCGCAATAAAAGTCAAATATGCATCACCAGCTAGCCGAACAACGTGTTTTGATACAGGCAAGTTGAGCAAGCTGAACTTTTTATTGTTTTTTTTTTCACTTTGCCAGCATCTGTTCCCCATGAGTTAACTGCAGATCTGTGGATAATAAAGCTACCTCATTGCAGCAGAACTAAAATACTGCATTTCAGCATAGCGAAATTCGGGAGTTTCGTCAAGAATGAAGAAAAAAAATATAAGACATTGATTTCTCCTGTTTTCCCAGGAAATACCACGTTCTGTTTAGGCACACTCTAGTGGAGCACTGTTGAATAACTCTAACCAGATGTTTGTCTAAGCGACGGTTAACAGCCATTTAAGGCTAATAAATTATCTTTTATCAGGTCCACTGTTTTTAATCTGCTCATAATAGGTTCACTGCGAGGAGAGGAAATAAAGTCCTATTTCCATATTGAAGTTTGGCGCTGAAAACAGCAGCTCAGTGTATGACATCTCGAATTTCCGAGTCGATTTGTTATTTTCGCCACAATGCCTGAATAAATTCTTCTGAAGATTCCCTATATGAAGCCTCCGGCTGGAATACAACGAGAGTTAACATGTGTTTATCCATAAAGCCTAATGCACGCTCCAGGAGACGCCATTGAAAATCTATGAATTCGCGGCGAGTTGGCGCGGAAACACGACTACGTCACCGCAACTGTCTCACACCGATATCTCACGGTGCTTGGATAATCGCGATCAAGCCTGACTGAGATTAAAATTTTAAACGTTGAAAGGCTCCCTTCGGCAGCTCACGGGAAGTCAGCCAATTGCGATCAAGAAATTTGACCCCGATCAGCGCGATCGCTTTCAATCGTCACCGCACGACACGGGTATCAGAACAGGTTGAGAAGGAGAGGGAATATTTAATTACTACGTACGTTATTAATAACAATATTATGTGTGGTTTTACGTTCCCAAAACCAGGATATGATTATGGGGGACGCTGTAGTGGAGGGCTTCTGAAATCTTGTCCATCTGGTGTTCTTTAACGTGCACTGACATCGCACAGTACACGGGCCTCTACCATTTCGCCTCCACCGAAATGCGACCGCCGCGGCAGGGATTGAACCCGCGACCTTCGGGTCGGAGTCCGAGCACCCTAGCCACTGATTTACCAAGGCGGACACTACGTACGCTATTGTGCACCGCTTAGAGGACGAGGACAGCACTGCACCAATTAAGCCTTCCAAAGCGTCTTCTCAAGACAACACTGTCACGCGGCAGTCATAACGTAGGCAGTGATATTCTCAGTATTGTTGGTAGACAACACATATGCGCGAGAGAAATCCTCGTTATATTCAGTGTCTTTTTAACGTGTGCTGGGTTTAAATACAAAATCGCTTTGTTCTCGCTTTTTTTTTTTCAAAAAGTTTTTTTCATCTTACTCAAGCTGCAATAAGCAATCTAACAAGCCACTTCCAGATCAGCAGAGGAATGTCAGGCGCACACGCTGAGTTCCCGTAACGGGATGAAAATTACTGAAACTGCTGACGTCGTATGGTTACAATCAGAGTGCTCGTTTATAAGGGACTCTAAAAAAAAGAGAGGATTGTTAGGAACAACAAAAGCCTCATTTTTCTGTTCTTCAGAAACAATCGACCACTTGCCGAAAAATAAGCAAAATAGTGGTGGATCAAAATTACGTGATTGCTGGACCATTCACTTCTTTCTTCGCCCCGTTTCTGACCCAGACTGTACGATAAAGTACACAACGCAAACAACGTCTTCTGAGAACGATTCTAAACTGGCCTTATTCCGGAGCATGAAGAGAGAGAAAGAGAGAGGAGGGTAGAGCTGCCGACTCAAGGTTCAGCGCAGTTCAGTTACATAAAAAAGGATGCGAATTTTAACGCGCGGTAGCTGAGTCTCACGGGAAAAGAATATACAAAATGAAAGCAATTAAAACACTCGCTCTGACCGTTTCGAATGAAGTCCTCGTTTCGTCATGCTTCCACCACTGCGGCAGCTTCGCGACAACCATTATATCATTAATTTGTCGTTTACTGTTCAAAACTAGGCACTCAGGAGATTATTTCATCCACCCTAGTTATTCTTTTTCGCCTCATCATTACTCAAACCTACGGTGGCTGATTTGTCGAGAATTTCTTGGAGTCAAATTCGGTAAGAAAATGAAGAAATGATATTCGACGCTTATTTATTTTGCGTTCCACTCAATTAAGAATCGCGCAGATGTTGCTCCCCGTTGCTGTTTTAGTCACAGAGGAAGTACGCCGATGGATTTACCAGCCTGTCTCCTTCGTATTACGAATTGCAACACCGATAACAACATTCCAAATCTCGAGATGCATGGTTGTCAACGCCTTTTTCAAAATGGTTCGGCGGATGGTCCAGCTTGGAAAATTGAAGAGTGGGACGCGATAGCATTATCGGGCTTGCTCACACGGCTTTTTCATTCACATGAAGTTCTTGGATTCTCGGCGGACACCTCAACCGTGTCACAAGGAAAGAAACGTCTGTACGCATGACATTGCTGTTATGAACTCTTCTAGCCCACCACCTGCAAGTACAGCTGCCAAGTGCCCATTACTCCACAATTCACCATTTTGCGTATCAGCGAACACGACTGCAAGACAATATGCCCACCTACACAGCTGCGTGCTTTGTTGGGGCTCGGCTGGTAATGCATTATAGCTGAGCCCAATGTAATACTTTGCCAGCTTGAAATCGCCCATTTCTTAAGCTATTCACGTGGTCGGACGCCTGGTGCAATCCTACGCCTTCCACCACGCAGTATTTCATCCGGTTAATATAACAGAGGGCTCAGCAAGTTGGTAAGAATTTATTCTAAAAGACCGGGTTTGCAAACACGGACACCTGAAAGAATTGAAGACACCACAAACGGTGTTTGTGGTGTCCTGACTACTTTGTTGTGTCCATGTTTGCATGCCCAGTCTGAGTATTTCATCTCTTAACGTGACGGCTTGCCCGACGTGACTGTATCAGAATGTTTCCCTGAAGAACAACGCCATCGATGGCGACGCTGGATTTTCTGTGGCAAGGGCTGTTCAGCCTCATTGTGTTAGAAAATCAACTGGAATATTCTTTTTTAGAATGTGGAAAAGATTAAAAATACCCACCTTTGCGATTATGTACATATATGCAGCATTTACAATTTAGTAGTACTTTTCTTCAATGCTTCAATTTGTGTAATTTACAAATAACTTTCGCAATGCTTTACAGGATTGCAGCCGTATACTGAGTAATTACTGCCACCTTAATTGTAATATTCTCTAACAGCTATCACACAGTTCACTGCGTCTATCAGAGTAACCTCTGATGTCTAAAAACTCCCGCAATGAGGCGATAATGCAAGCCCCATACACAAAAGCAAGGCACGTGCGGGCAAGTCATGGTTTGCGTCACCTATTTTTTTCTTAATCAAAGCTTGATGAATGTCGATGCAGTGAATCGAATTAGACAAGGAATAAAAAAAAGCAGGAAAATCAGATATGCGACATATTAGATGAGTCCGACTCACGTCCACTCGACTGCGATGCTGCTTCCAAATTAGCAAGGCCATTTTATACAAATTGGCTGTCGAGCGTTGAATTGGCACCTTGAACAACCAATTAATCCCGGAAATGAGTTCTGGCAAAGGGCTTGCCAAAAAAGAATTATTTGCTCTGCACGTCGACTGCTTGTCGCTGGCTTCTCTTTTTGTTTGATATTTGTCGTGTTCTTGGTTTCTGTCAAATTCCAAATTTCATCTCCGAAGTCCATTTATTTTTGATTTTCTCTTTTCGACACGCCGTAGAGGGACGGTCTTGCGAGACACCAAATCAGTTTATCGTGTTAAATTACCTTTTCGAAAGCTTTGCTGTCGTTCGCCACTGCCCTCTACTGCCCTCGTATGTCTAGCGCCGTAGCTCGTCTATGAAGAAGGACCTCGATCCACGTCACCCCAGTTTCTTTTTGTGATATTGTGTTCACTACAAGAACCGAAGATAGGGGAGTCGACGTTCAGAATAAATATTTCGCATCGAAATTATAGCATTTGGGTGACAGAGCCACATCACGGATATCAAGGTAGTTTCAGGTATTTGGCCACTTTCGGCTCTAGAAAAAATGCCAGCATCTCTACGGCATTCGTTGGATTGTGGTTACTACTGGAGGATCTTTTTTTCGCTCGGAACAAGAGCGTCTCCTTACGAAAAACAGGTAATTTTAGCTGCGTTTAAGGGACGTAATGACGCTAGCTGAGTTAATTTCCTGTTATGGCAACTTTGCATGGAAACTAAAGTTCGCTCAAACATTGTGGGCCATTAACGTAAAATGTCGACTTTGTGAACACTCACAGTCCGTCAGGAACATGGTAGAAAGCAGCGCAACAAAAAGTGGAGATAAGGATAGGACCACACGTACACAGTGCGAACATATACGTGTGGAAGTTTTTACTATTTTTTGCGCTGATTTGTAACGATGATGCAGTAACAACTCACCCAGGAAGCCACTGGAAGCCCAGGACGGACATGGTTGTTGACTGTCGTCCACCTCCATTGTATGCGGACAAAGCGAGCGCAAGCCAGCGCAAGCGCACACATATCTTAAGGCGTGAACAAAATAGCGCAGGGGTGTCTAACACGCAGTCCGCCGATCCATGGCTAGAGGCCCGGCCCGCATATACTTGTTTCCGTGCCAAATTTCATTTCATTTTTAAATTGCGAAGCATTTCTTTGCGCACTGCAGGCACTTTTGGCGTGCCTCTACATTGGCTTGAAAAGTGCTTTGTGGTGAAGTAATACAGCGAATCTGCGGCCATTTTGCCGGTTTTTAGAACAAAATCTGCCAAGCTGACCAACATAGTAAACTATATCACATGGCTGGATAGTTGCCAATAAGCCTGTCAAAAAAATGTTCAGGACGATGACGTAATAGTCTCGAAGCGAAAGTGGCGAAAACACAAAAATATGTGTAAAATATGTTTCATGTTCGCCCACGTGCAGATTGGCGATGCGGTCCTAGTTAGAATGTATGCTTGTAAGCGTTTGGAAGCGTATGCAAAGGCTATAGCTGTGTAAGATCAGTCGAAGAATAATCGCTGTTCTAGTAACAAATGAGCGAACGAACTAGCTACCGACCCAACAAGCGCGCTAAGCAGATCACTAAAGCTAACAAATGAATTAAGTGAATGAATGGAACCTGCTAGGTCTACTGCAGGCTGCTACAACGTTTTGAGTACAGGCGCTTGTGAAATATTTTAAGCACAAAGGCTTGGCAGAAAACTCACTTGATCGAATGAAATACCAGCGGCTATAGTCCACATTCATCGAACATTTACCAAGTGCAGCCAATACAAGCTGTCACCCGGCATCATCTATAAGACTGCCGAAACGGAGCGAGCGTAAACCAGCAGTTAGGGATAGTTAGCCAACCAACTACTCATCATGTAGTCAACTGACCTCTACCAGTATTGGAAGTAGCGATAAAATAGGGCAGCTGTGCTCCCTCAGACGATCGTCGTAACTTTTTCATAATGCGAATGGAGGCGGCTTAGGAAGGCAGCGCCTTGAAATAAATAATTTAATAAGCTAAACACTAAAAAGAGGAAACGAATGCACTCGGCAGCTAACAAACTGTGCCGGAGGTCGTCAAGCCAAGGAGTTACGCAAGCAGCTACACAGCTTCGGCATTCGCAGTCAATCCAGTTTTTGAGGACGACGGAAAAAGAGAGCCAAAAAAAAAACATGGCTGATCCCTTCGTCATAGGAGTCGGTATAACACGAAATTGAAATGTGTCTTCGCTGAAGTTGTGCTCATTGTGTAGTGATTATGAGAGTTTGTACAGAGCGTATTGGTGTTTGGCAGCTATAGCACAGTTTGACGTGCATGTACCCACGTTGACGCCTAGTTGCACATCGCCATGGCGACGACTAACGCCCATGATAATGATCTAACTGTTGTGGTAGCTGAAGTTTTCAACCTATACCTGGACAAAGCGTATCATGAATCGCGCGCAGAGATGACATCACCAAGTAGGTAATAAACACTGGCACCCAGACATTAACCAAGCAAATATTATCTATTGTTGAAATGATAAATAGGAGTGGTTGGCGTCTTTACTACTGCACTGTCCACTCCTTCCACACACGCACACACACACACGCGCGTATATATATATATATATATATATATATATATATATATATATATATATATATATATATATATATATATATATATATATATATATATGACAAGGCCGCACAAACTTGGCAGAGCCCGAATTTCTGCCTTAAACCACTCCAACCTTTCAACGTTTAGGTATTGAGGAAACATACCGAAAACATTATTCAAACACTACTTTTCCATGTGAAAAGCTTATCAGCTGTGCGCATCTGCAGTGCCAGCCACGTCATTTCCTCGATTATGCACTACAATGATACAGCTAGGTCTCTCTAAAAACGACTTCATACAACAAGCATCGAGAAGTCATCGACCAGAACAAAGTTTCCGTCGACGGAATGATGGATAGCCTTGTCAAAACGCGCTACAGCCATCACACTCACAAGCTTCCGTTGCAAGCATCGATTAGAACGAAAGAAACGTGCTTGCGACGTGGTTGATGCATTCGAAGAAGGACGCCAGCTTGTACGCAATACAGCTCAAGAATGGCGCGCAAAAAGACAAGACACACATCTGTGGGGCGGCCCGTCGTCTCGCGCCAAAACGGCATTTTGATCAGGCGACAAAAAGCGCGCGAAAGCGAAGCATAGCCCTCAAGGACTCCCATAGAGAATAAGCTCCTTCTATCGGCGCGATTTCTCGAGGAATGCTGGGAAGCACCGTTCGATTCAACGGCCTTTTTCTCAAGATTCACAGAAAATGCAAAGCAAATCGTTCGATCCAAAAGCCACGTTGATAAATGAGTTGCACGACGCGTCTTGCCACAACACAGACGCGCTCGTTGACGTCACTGTGGCGCATCGCGGCCGGATTCTGTTGCCACGTTTTGCGGAGCGCAGATTTGCATGTAGACGCGCTCATAGGCATGCGCACGAGGAGGGAGGGGAGGCACCCCACCCACCCCTAGTCACCAAAAAGGAGGGGCGCAAAGTGAGCCCCATACATTGACATAATAGGGAGGGGGGGCGCTGCGACGAACCTTCGCCCCCCTGAAGAGGAACCCTGCGCACGCCTTGCCCGCGCGTGTACAAATGCGCTTGAGTTTTCACATGACAATTCCGTTAATATGAACATCTGACAAAAACAACAGTTTTTCCACAGTTCCCCCCGAGTTCGCTTCCTCAGCTGGAGTCTTCTCTCCACCGGCACAACGCATTACGCTACACGCAGGCCTTTGAAAGCGTGCAAACAGGCGCTCACAGTGAACGATGCTCGTTCGCAATACCTCCTACATTCGTGCCGCTTTCTATGGAGCCTTGATTTGACGAAGCGATGACGCGGGCTCTGTTAGTGGTCTGAGGCTTTTGACAGTCTTGACTGTCGAAGTTTCTACCTTCAGCCCAACACGCGCAAGCCAAAGACAATATGCAGCGAGTTTTATTTCGTCATTTGAACTTGTCTGCAGTAATAACTTCCCGACGTGCAGAGAAGACGAGGAAATTTAGGGGCTTGCTTTGCTTTTCTACGCAATAATAGTGAGAGCTAATGCATAATTAAGCCAAGATAAGCATAGGGGATGTTAATAGTAGTAAATCTACTGTAAATGGGTAGAAATAAAAGTGGACTAAAAGGTAACATCCCGCTGGCGGGGACCGAACTGCGACCTTCGAATAACGCGTCTGATGCTCTACCAACTGAGCTACAGCGCCGGTCATCCCACCGTCCACTTTATGTGGTATATATCT
>JALIZH010016727.1:2500-29236 GCA_030522465.1 Rhipicephalus appendiculatus
AAATTGTCTATCAGATACCACTATCATGCGGAATGACTTTCATTACGGTCTTTTAGCAAGTTACGGAAATACGGTACGCAAATACGCAAAGGCAGTACGGTCGCGCTCCTCCTTTCCAGTGACAGTGCGTCCCCCGGACGACAGGTTCCTTCTTAACAATGCGTAGGCTGACACGACACAACGAAGCGTGACAACCCCGCAGTAATCTTTGAAAAAGCTTTTGTGTTGTTGGGGTGCCTTCACTGGCAAAAGGTCCACGACCGGGAAAGGAGGAGCGCTACGGTAATAACGTACCGTATTTGCGTCCGTATTTCCGTAACTTGCTAAAAGACCCTATTGGTCAGGGTGGAAGATGCGTAAACGTTCGCCTTGGGGAACACGAACGTTCTTTGTCAGACACAAAGCCATTCTCTCTCGCCGCTTATATTCAGGAATGCGGCTGCGCACCCTTCTCTGGCGACACCATGATACTGTCACACCATACAGAGCAGTTCACAAGAGAAGTAATTGAGGCCTTTGATATTCGAAGGAAAGGCGACAAGTGTGTAAGCCTTCCGTCTGTTTCACTCAGTGACGCGGAATTTTCGTGCATATGCAGCACTTGCCAAATCTGATACACGAGTTTATCTGTATCGCCTTGCCTAGGGGCCTTTTGCTATGATTTGCATCGTCTACATATGTACTTGTTTGTCTTTTTCAATAAAGTGTAGTCAGGCCCCGGAAACTGAGCGCTAGTTTCGGTTTCAAGGAACGTGCACGCTCGAAGCGGTTGCCGGGCATCCTAAGATCTGGTTGAACGAAGTGAGGTTGATGTGGATGTTCGCACTTATTGGTTTCGCGAGTTTTTACAAATAAATAAATACGATTTCACGGTAAATAACTCTTCTTTTGTTTATTTGGCTTGTTTTGTTTCTTATTTTGTCAATTTTAAATCAGGCGAAGCGCGGGGAAGTGGTTGACTTGAGTTCGTAGCGCTTGCCTCCACTCCTCCCTTGCCACTCGCTCAACGATATCACAAGTTGGGTCGCGCTCACTTATCTTGTTCGGTTGGCGTGCCAAGCACGGGAAAGATAAGACAGAAAGTTGTTGCATGCAGAGAACGGAAGCCGCAGTGAGCTGCGCCGAGCAAGTCAACCATGCATTAGATGACGATTCGGCATCACATGTTTTTCGCGGCTCTGCGGTGTATCAACACAGGGACTTAAGTTCCGTGAAGTTTTTCAGGTTTCCTGGTGGAAACGGGTGAGCGCAAGTATTTCGGCCCAATATTTCAGCAGGTATTTATTTTGCACATGTACAGTCGTCAGCAAGCTTAACACGAACACTCCGCAGTGTGCCCTGAAACAGTTCGATTGACGCTAGCGCCGCGTAGCTTTGGGTTTTGTTGCCTAGATGTTACCCATGCATGCCGACATACTATCCAAGCATACCAAAGGTATTATCTCGGCAATAGCTCCCAGCGCTTCGCGGCTGGCATAAGTCCAACTAGTCCAGATCACGCGTCGGGGCGTTCGTGTTAAGCTTGCTGACGACCGTACATGAGCAGACCCATTTCTCTGCAAGCCTGACTGTTCTGACATAAGCGCAGTGTTGCCAGACTATTTGGTCAATACGACAGCCTACCTGCTGTCGGCAAAATACGTTTAATGAAAGGCTTCAATGCGTGTTGGATCGGCCACATAGTTTCTTCATCTTATACTCTTGGCATGTAGTTCAAATGCTGTGAAGCAATTACCTTCCTGTTCACGAAATTCCTGTAGCCGCGGTTTGAAACTTTGTGGGTCTTTACTTCTAATACTGTCTCTCAAATACATGTGATGGACTGAATGCTTCTAGAAATCGTTACAGGGAATGTCGCTGGAGCCAACGTTTTGACAAGTGAACTTTTCGTCAAGGCAACGATGCTGCCCTGGCGAAGACAAGTCAACTAGCCGAAATGTTGTTTCCAGCGACGTTCTCTCTTGAACTTCTCATCGCTTCACGCCTCTCTGTTCTTCTGAACTTCTGTCTCGGTCCGCCGCGGTGGTATAGCGGTTAGGGTGCTCGGCTGCTGACCCGAATGTCGCGGGTTCGATCCCTGCCGCGGCGGTCGCATTTCGATGGAGGCGAAATGGTAGAGGCCCGTCTACTGTGCGATGTCAGTGCACGTTAAAGAACACCAGATGGTCGAAATTTCCGGAGCCCTCCACTACGGCGTCTGTCATAATCATATGGTGGTTTTGGGAGACGTTAAACCCCAGATATTATTATTGAACTTCTGTCTCATTTGGTACTCAAGTTCTGTAAGAAAAATATGTGCGCCGTCATAACAAACGTGATTGAGTCAAAAATTACGTGTCCAGCTCGTGATTGTTGATAATTTTCGCATTGGTTCGAATATTATGGGTTCAATGCTTGCTCAATATATCCATATTTCAGTAGTGCATTAAAGCTGCTTTTATAGACTGACACTTGCACACTACGTGTATATCTCTGCTTTTTTTATACGAAACGTGCCATAAAAAATTTATTTCATTTGTGTCGATCGACTTTCCTCTTACTGGGAAATCGGTCCGCTTAAGTTTCGCCGCTTCAGAACACACGAACAAAATTAAAAAATGGTTATTTAACGAATGGCCGCATCGCCCAAGTAGCAGCCGCCAGTGGTAAAAGCGGCGCTGCGTATCTGCGCTGCGCTGCATTTGATTCCAATTTTTTTTGCGAGCCTGGTGGCAGACATGTCACCACCCCGTTATAAAGGGGCACGCTCATAGCATCCATTCATCCAGCATGCGAGAGCGCGTCCCATGGGAGGTATTGGGAGTTCCCGCCCCCTCGTTTAGTTGCGAGTCAGCGCGTGTTTTGTGCTCCTCTTTCTTCGTCCTCGTCCCGTGTGCGCTGCTTCAACCAAATATGAACGCACACGAACTCGCTAAAGTTTCTACTCTTATGCAGTACAGAAGACTTACAGTGCGAGGAGACGACAAGAAGTCAGCCGTTGTGTCCTCGCGCTGTCAATGTACTGGAATGGAATTTCAACACGTCCGAACATCTACCATTTTAGATGCGAAGCATCTTATGCTCGGAGGGGCTCTGTCCGTCCCTCCCCGTCCCGCGTCCCGTGTCCCGCGTCCGGCCACTTTCATGAAGTAGGGAAGCACCCATTATGCGAACCAGAACACTGTAGTAATATGAAGGCCGTCAACCCTACTACAATCATCAGAGTCATCGCCGAGAGCACAGAGAGGCTGCTTAGTAATGGCTAGTCAGGTGGTGTCTGTCGCCCAGGTTGACCCCATTCCTTGAGTCATGGCCGAGAGCACAGAGAGGCTGCTTAGTAATGGCTAGACAGGTGGTGTCTGTCGCCCAGGTTGACCCCATTCCTTGATCTTGCCTGCATGTGTTTGCAGGGGGCTTAGTCCGTCCCCCCCCTTTCCGCGTCCCACAACGCATGCGCGTCCCCTCCCCCTTTATCTCCTCTAGGAATCCTCTACTCTACGGAGCGCCCCCGCATCCCACAGCACAGGCGCGTCCCCTTCCCTATCCTCTCCTACGCTCACCCCCCTTCCTCTGCTCTAGGTATCATCTACTCTACGGAACGGCGCATGCACGTCCTCTCGCCCTCTCTCCTCTAGAAATTCTACTCTACGGAGCGGCTCCGGCATCCTCTCCCTTTCCTCTCCTCTTGGAATCATCTACTCCACGGAGCGGCTCACGCGTCCCACACCCCCACAGCGCATGCACGTCCCCTCTCCCTCTCTCCTACGGTCCCCCCCCCGTCCTTTCCTCTACGGAGCGGCGCGAACGACAGGTGGTGTGACAGCTGCATACTCCGCTGGGGGCGCCACGGTAGTTCCGCGGTATGAAAATGACGGAGCGCGCGCGCCTCATTCTCTCTCCTGTGCAGCGCCGCGATGAGCGCCCGGACCGCTGCCGTGAAATGAGAGCGGCGACGTTCCTCCCGCTCAAGCTAATTATCTCCCCGCTGCTTCGCATCCACACATGGTTCCCTTTAGCGGGAGATGGGGAATTTTTTTAACTTGGAAAATGTCTTCTGGATGGCTGAAATAGTTCGCTGCAATCTTCATTTTTTTCATCATAATACCAAGGAATTTTCGGCTGTTTCGAAGTGATGCTAAGAGGGGCACCTGACCTGTTACATAAATCTGTTTCCATATCGGCGTCAGCCAGCCTGAAATAAGGAGTTTTGCCTATGCCCCACTTAAGTATTATTGCTTCACGGTAAGCGACCACCTTTTTCGGTCAGTACAAAGTACCTAGTTGGCCTACAATAAACGAATTTTCCAGCTTCCAGGACTCCTTTAGTTGCCTGATATGTGTATAAGCTATAAGGACTGACAACTGGGCGAGTAGGTACGGATTCATTAATATCAAAATGGCACGACGGCATAGGACCATACGTTTGCTTTGTTATCGGTCACCATGTGCGGTCATTCTAAAAAAAAACACAGTATATCCACGGAGTGAATGATGATGAGTGGGCGAAGCTGCGGAGGTTCATCGGTAAACCGTGAATCTTCCGTGAATTCTGCCCGGTACATCATCACCGACGTGAGATCGGGCGCGTTTATACTAAAGGGTCGATGAGAGTTACGGTGACTGAAGCAATCATGGTTACACCGTGAAATCTTCAGCGGTTTCGCCCAGCAGTAATCAAAGCGATAGTGTGTTTGAAATTTTATTCAAACTTCAACGACCGGTCGTTGTCCATAGTCCGCCAAGCAGCACGATCCGGCAAGCGCACTCGTACGGCGGTCCGCGCAATCGAAGAGCAGCTGCACCGCCAACGCCATCTAGCCTACCTTCACCCAACCGCCATATTGTACGCATGTCTATAGGACAGCGCCCTCTCGGAAACAAGACGAGAACTGGAGATGACGACACCATATCCACGGAGTGAATGCGGTAAACCGGTAATCTTCCGCGAATTCTGCGCAGTACATCATCAACGACGTGAGATCGGGCGCGTTTATACTAAAGGGTCGATGAGAGTCATGGCGACTCGTAGCTCACTTTAATTTTACATGTACGTTGTGAATTTTTTTATTATTTAATCACGCACAGGAGACATCTCACACAGGCACTACCTTGGAGGTCGAAATCCAGTACTTACTGGCTACTCAGAGTGCATGTACAACCGAGGACCGCCGAGGTAATGCCATAAGGAGCTTCGCCCCTAAATATATTCATCATATACAAGTACTAAACGAGAGGTGGCTACATACAACGGGGACGCACGACCCACGGCTTAAGGAGCTTAGCCCCTAAAACAGGACGTGCAAACACGGACACAAGAAAGAAGTCAAGACACCACAAACGCTGACTAAACACCGATTAACCACTAGCTCAGCCAGGAGTCGGTTACTCCGTATACCTCCCATAGGACGCCTTAATTCTGACGTCAGCGCTGGCAGCGCCGAATTTCCCTTCAGTTACGCCCCTGGCGAGGGGGATTCAGAGTTACAATTTGCATCAATGGCGGCGCACACGGTGTGCGTCGTCATGGCAACGCTAACACCAGCCGCGCCTCCTCCTCCCCTAGCTCTCTCGCGCGCACCGTTTTTTTTTTTTTTGTTCTTGTCGCTTGCGCGGGGCGCCTTTTTTTTTCTTTTCATGAAGCCGCTCGCGCGTGCTGCGCCGTGCGGGGTGCGCGGCGCTTGTTTTAATGAATCCGCTCGCTCGTGCCGCGCCTTGCGTTCTTTGCGCGTTTGAATCCACGCATTTTGCAATCATGCATTCTGTAAACACTGCAGCCATGCAGCATGTGCCAGAAAACAAATGAATCCACTCAAAACACAATATGACTTTGGCCTCGTTTTATTGTCCTCGTTTCCCAAAATCAACATTTTCATCAAATGTGGAGCGATACAAGTTCGGGAGAGTAACAGAAGCGATTAATAGATTAACAGGAGATTAACATACACAGGTTCATGATGAATGAACAACACGAAAGTTCCCAGCAAAGTTAAGAACTTGCAGAACAGTGGCATAAAAAATAGAACACAACACTTGGGCACATATTAAAAAAACAATTTTTATACTGACAAAAGTGCAGAAGAACTTCTGATATGCGCACGATATTGCAGAAAAATCGGCTTGTATGACATCATCACTATAACAAACAAACGTGAACATTGACCGCATAGCAAAAACAGTGAAATCAGTAGAAATACCTAAAAAAGAATAATAATGTATAAAGATTTAAATGTCAAAATGAACTCCACATATAACTAACATTGGTCGCACTTTATCGATTCTATTTCCAAAAAACGTTGATTTTCATAAAAACTATAGTGATATAAAAAACACGAGGAAATTAACACACGATATGGAAGGATTCATGCCATCTGTACTTGATATGCGCCGATTCTGCAGTTCTTCAGCATTCCTCTGGGCGCACCGATCAGCTGTGGCCTTCCTGAATAGTTCAAGAACGCTTCCATCCTGAAGAAAAGAGACAAGTTTCAATGAGATAAAAAGCGCTGTCGACTCGTGCACAAGCGAACTTGTTTGTTCGTCTCAGAGCAGTACAACTTTTCGTACATCTACCTAGAGCCTCAGAAACGCGGTTATAAGCGATGACGAGTGATTAGCCGGACACAAATGGACAGCACACATTTAAGCACGCGGCTTTATGACAGTTGTAAACCTGTAACTATAGTTACGTCGCATATGTGCTTTATGTCCACTGTTTGTTCGTACAACGACGTAAACGCTGCGTCGTGCTCTTTTCCAGTCATCTTTGAAAACATTAAGTGTGTCCCCGCTGCAAAAAAAAATGCTAACTGGTATGGACGTGAATTCAAATTCGAGACAATGAAAATTACGTCTCAAATGGTACGCTCACCTCTCGTTCTTTTGGGGGCGTGCACCATCTTCGGGGACTTGTTCTGGAATTATTGAGCAACAGAGCACGATACACGAACAGCGAGAGTCGCAAAACACCACGGCGCACAAGCACAAAGCGAGCGAGCACCATGACACGGACGAACGGAGATGGCCAGCGCACGCTTCGCGAACGCCCGACACGAAACTTTCCAACGGTTTTCGAAGCCGGCGGCGCTAGCAAGGCGGCGGAAAGCGAGCATCCCGCCAGCGAGGAGGTTGGTCCCAGCAGAGAGGGAGTTGGAGAGAGTCGGGAGTTGTTCGGGAGGGTGAAAAAAAAAACGCGCATTTTAGTTGTCCTCCCAGCGGGGTGATGGCGCCACACTTATTTTTTATCTGTACAAGTCACGTGGGTTTCTTTCACCCTCCTGGCTCAGCTCTCTGTTAATATAAACCGTGTGCGGTAATGTACTTATGTTCTGAACATTTGACTGAAACTGCAGTTGTGAGCGCGCGTTTATGTGTCTTCAGTGTTGTCATTTTATTCTGTCGCACTGCTCTCGCAATAATGTTTGTAAGCCACAACAGAATCACAAATGTAAAACGTGACACAGGTGTGATCTTATCGCTCGTTGTGTGGCCAAAAATAATGTCACTTGCCTGGCTAAATTTAGGTTCTTAAGCTATTGTAGTTATAATTTCTTAAAAGAGCTATAAGTTATGCTTTTATTGTCTGTAGGGACAGTTCTTTCTTTTTTTTAAAGACGATAGTCATTCTTGGGGATACCTAAACGGAGTAATTTTGGTCTGTCTGTTTCTCTGTTTGTCGGCACGTCGCACGATTCAGTTAGCTGGCCAAAAGTTTAACCCCCTGCCTTACGACCTCCAAACTTGACCGAAAGGCATGTGTTCATACGGGTGAGCGTGGGCAATTAAAAATCAAATATTACGCATACCTGAGGCACAACATCAATACCTTAGTACTATTCACAATGTTCCTTTAAAACAAAATCTATAGATACGTAATTATAAAGATCCTAGTGTTTATTACGCTGCGCTGAAAATGCGCCGCTGTGTACAAATCAAGTCTCCGCCCAGTGATTTAACTTCGACGCTGTGGTGCTGCCACCTGGCAGCAGCATAGTTCAACACAAGCCGATGTTCCCCGGTAGCGCTGTAGATGGCGTCCTCTTCTGTATTATCAATGCCAGCCAGATGCGGCTGATTCATCGTAGAAGAGCGCTGTCTCAGGCAAGGCAAAACATATATGGCCGCTTAATGAAGCACGACCCACTCTACAGGACATGATCAGAGAACGCAGAGAAAAAGACCGACGACCAAATTTCCGCGGAGAAACGCCGGCGTCCGTCTAAGCGTGCCCGGAAAACGTCCGAAAAACGAGCCCAGTGGCTAGCCCAGCTATTAAATTGTGGTACTCATGCCGCTCATGCAGTGCAGTCGGCACAAGACTATCGTCTTTCGACGACATTTGCAGCGAAGCACGCAGATATGCGGCCAATTTTTTTTTTTGGAACCTCCTATTCAGATTTTAAATGTTTTGACCACGTTTATCAAATACTAATACAGTTAGAAGTCGATTTGATGAAGTGTTCGCTACGCTCGAATTCTTGCGTTCAATGGGCAAATTCGTAAAAGCGAGTTAGCTATTTTGATGCCCTTTGAAATCTAATATTCTTGCGCAGCGACACACAAAACCTACCATGGAACTGCTGGTGCAGGCAGCTAATAATGGCTGCGCGTCTGGAAAGTGTGTGAGGGCGGCCCAGACATTGGAGACACCATGAACGGCCGGTGCAGGCCAGGTAGACGGTCGCGTGAAGGTATGACAGGTTACCGATATGCGATAACTTTGATAACGATTGCAGTGGTTACGCGAGCCGCGCGATTGTGAAGGTTGCGAGAGTATCAGTGCAAACTGTCCCATAAAGCGTCAAATTGCCAAAGAAACCACTACCGCCTCTAACACAATCCGGTATGCAAGGGAGCTACGCACTGGCCAATCCGTAGTTTCGTGCACGCGTATGGCGTGCTGACTCGTCAAAGTAAAGCTAGGGCCACAACTAGAGCGCCACAATATTTTAGCGGCATAGCGTTAGAACGCACGCACGAAGAATAACTTGTCTCGGTCAAAGTTTGCAGAAAATCACCACTTTTTTTAGGAAAAGAGGAAAAGCTTCGTGAGATCGTGTTTAGCTACTAGATTTGTTCGTTACTTCGGGTTGATGACCACATTAAACGCAATGGGTATTTCCAGGAAATAGATCACGATCTTCGTAAAATCTGATTTCGTTAGATCCAGTTTTAACTGTATTGCAAAACTGTATAACGTTGTCCCACACATTTGAGCTACGTTTGCGCCGGTGTTTTCGGCTGAGGATGACTTTTACACGTGAACATACAGAAGAATGAAAAGGGGCTCCCTCTATAACTGATAGATTCTCATGACCAATAGCCCGTTGTGGGTATGATGCATGATGATGGCTATGATCGTCATTTTCATAGTGGAACAGTGCGGAGCATAGCTGCTATGTTGAATGAAACAGCCACGAGTAGCAGCGCCTAGGTAAGTGCTACTTAACAAAATAGCTTGCCTGCAAAGCTCGATTGGTTACCTAATAACTGCGGATGGTTTACGTCCCAAAACCATGAAACGATTATAAGGCACGCCATAGTGGAGGGCGCCGGCAGTTTCAGCCATCTGGGATTCGTTAACGTGCACCAAAATCTATGCACACAGGCCTCTAGCATTTCGACTCCATTGAAATGCGGTCTGGATTCGATCCCTTGACTTTCCGGTCAGCAGTCGAGATCTCTTATCTAATGCCACGAGCTTCAACTTACTTAGCGCCATCGATTGCTCCTTTGAAGCATATCTTGTAGTAAAACTGCAGCCCTGTCAGTGTTCTATATAAAGGGGATGGTTTATTGATTGAAGACTTCATTTAACAAATAGGAAACGTAAGGAAGCGTGAAGGGTGGGTGGCTAGTCTGTGACTACAGAGGCCGTTACTCTACGTTCAGCCTGATCTAAGAGACCTTTCTGGGTCTCCATATCAGCTACACCGAGGACGGTCTCGAAAGGCTCCCTAAGTAAGACGAGTACCGGAGACGAGTTTATCTTTGGTAGCCTATATATACATACCCACAGGAACTGGGGAAGATAAGGCCACTCCCCGTACCGGCACATACAGTTGACCACACTCCGTACCACAGTCCCAAATGCGGAAAGGCGTTAGTCTGTATTTTTGATATTTCTGAACGTCTCCCTCGCCAAGCTGCGGAAGCGGAGACGTGTTGATTTGTCGTTCGCGACGCTGGTGTTCCAAGATGTCGTGCGGGTTGTTGCCTTTTGGAATTTTAGTCGCGGCGTCGTCTGCTCTGTTCGCAGGTTCGTGAGCTAGTGTGTTCGTACTTTCATTTCCCGGAACTCCCGAGCGCCCTGGGCACCATGCGGTGCATTGTGATTCGCGCAGTGCTTCGCGTAGAAGCATAATGGCTATACATGTTACGCGTTCGTTTGAAGGTTCGGCACGCCACTTGTGAGTCTTGCAAGAGTGCTCCTGAATTCCCACTTGTGTCTTCTCGAATTGCTACAACAATTGTTATAAACAACCTTAACGACACCTAACAAATAATCAAGCCAAGGAAGGTATAAGGTACGTTTTGGTAGTAATTGTTATGTAAATGATAAGAAATTCAAGTCGACGAAAACATAACGTGCCGCCGACAGGGATATAACCTGCAACCTTCGAATAACGCGTCCGATGTCCTACCAATTGAGCTACCTTGGCGGTCATCGTCCCGTCCTCTTGATCGGGTATATACGTGCAGAGAAATGCAACATAGATACCAAGAAACATCCAGTGCAAAAGCAAAAGGAATGCGTCTCATAGTAGCACAGAACTTGGCACATTCTTCACACAATGTAAGAGAAGAAAAAAAAGTTTCCATGACACGTTACCGCTCGATGTATAATGTGACGATTGTGAATATTTGTTACGTTGAGTACTGCAGGGTCAAGAGTTGTCTAAATGTATCCTTATCTGCTTGCACGACAGTGTCGTTAGGAAGCGAATTCCATAAGCGAATGGCTCGCGGCAAAGCCGAGAAATTAAATGCGTCAGTGTTTCCATAGATGCGATTGTAGCTTAATTCGTTGTGAAGACGTCGTGATGTGCAGGACGCGCGTACCAATGGCCAGTTTGATGGCTTTTTTTGATAGACATATATATGCAGCAAGGACAGGATTGCTATGTCACGTCGATTGCTTAGCGTTTGAGGGGAAAGGTTGAGTTTTATTTGCGTTATACTTGACTGATGGTTTTAATCGCGGGAAATAAATCGACTAGCTCAATTTTGCACAGCTTCTAGCATGCGGATCAAGTAGTCATTGTAAGGAGACCATATGGGAGACGCGAATTCTAGCTGCGGATGTCAGATGGGCAGTTACGCAAGTTGCCGCGAATATACCCGAGAGATTTGGAAGCGTTTGCGCATATGGTTGTGATATAAAAGGTCCAGGAAAGGCTTGGTGTAAAATTAATGCCTAGATATTTGTATGCTGATGCCTGAGACACTAGGTTTGTATTTATGTAATACGAAAAGCTATGATTGGAATTTTTGCGCGAGAATGTCATTATTTTACATTTAGATGAGTTGAGCCTCAATTTCCAGGCATCACACCAAATGGTAACGAGCTGAAGGTCATGCTGTAGAATGAGGTGATCGTCAGGGCTCTTAATGGGTCGGTATAATATACAGTCATCAGCAAATACATGCATGCAGGATGAAATGTTACAAGGTAGATCATTGATGTAAAAAAGAAAAAGCAAGGGTCCTAGCACACTACCCTGTGGTACACCGGAGGTGACATATGTAAGGGATGACGTATAATCATTAATGATTGTGAATTGCTGACGGTTTGTTAGAAAGTTTCGGATCCAAGAGAGTGTCAGACTGTCTAATTTAAGAACTGAGAATTTTGAAATTAAACGGCAATGAGCTACGCGGTCGAAGGCTTTAGAGAAGTCAAGAAAAATGCATCTGTTTGAAGGCTATGATCCATGTTAAAATGTATGTCTGTAGTGAATTAGAGCAACCGGGTTTCGCATGAAAAGCCTTTCCTAAAACCATGCTGATTAGCAAAGACAAAATTATTACACTCCAGATGGGTATTAACGTGTGACGCAATGACATGCTCAAGCATTTTGCAACAAATGCTTGTCAATGAAATCGGATGGTAGTTTCTGGGAAAATTTTACTACCACTTTTGTGTACTGGTACGACTTTTGCTATTTTCCAGTCTGAGGGAAGCTGGCCTGATGATAAAGACTGGCGAAAAATATGACACAAGATTTTACTAGATATTGTGATTGTATTCTTTAACATTTTGGAGTTGATATTATCAGGACCTGATGAACTGGACAACTTAAGGTTGTTAATGAGACCTGCGATACCTTCTTCTGTTACGTCGATGGGCTCCATGTACTGGTAATCTAGATCTGTGACTTGCGGAATGTTTGAAAGGTCTTCTGTAGTGATTATGGATGAAAAGAACGTATCAAATGCGTCTGCGCACTTCTTGTCACTAACAGGAACTTGATTTACTGTCGCATAAGGATATGTGATGTGAGCCGTTATTTGGGGAGATCACCTGCCAAAACTTTTGGGGGTTGTGTTTGAGTAGTGATGGTAAATCATGGGCATAATATTTATTTTTGGCCTCTGCTAAAGCAGAGTTACAAAATTGCGCACCACCTGTCCTGTGTCCCTGTATCGTCCTAGCGTCCTCGTCTCGTCATCTGCAGCGCATCAAAGAAACTATGAACCACCACCAACTAGCCCAATTCATCGCTCTGCTAAAGCTGAACAATACTCTTTCAAAAACAGACTATACTTATCCCATGCCGCAGGCGAGTTTGTACGCTTTGCATTTGTGTATAGCCTTTTCTTTTTATTTCTTAACCTTCGAAGGCTTTTGGTAAACCAAGGGTTGCGCTTATCGCACGATATCCTGATTAGCGGGATATACTTTTCCACTTACGCAAACAGCTTTTCTTTAAATAGAAGCCAGTTTTCGTGTACTGACCGAGCCGAGAAGGAAGGTAAAATGGCGCTAGAAAGAAAAGTTTCAAGTTCTTTGTTAATTTTGTCATAGTGTCCTCTGTTGTAATAACGGATGGTTTTGTTTGAGACGCCAATAAACTGCAAGGGAATATTTAGAGTAAGTTGCAGCAGCTTGCGGTCGCAGAAACCGTCTAAGCAGACAATTTCGCCAACCGTTTCAGCGGCGTTAGTGAAGACTAGATCTAAAATGTTTGTGCCGCGAGTAGGTTGGGTAACCATTTGGAACAAATCGCAGTCTAATGCTAACGAAATAAACACCATTGAAGTGCCACAAGCGGATGATAGGTTTTTCCAGTCAATGAAAGGAAAATTAAAATCTTCAAAGAGATAAACAATATCAGCTGAACATAGCTCAAGAGCTTTAGAAATATTACTACGAAGTTCGACAAGAAATGATTGGTCTGTATCGGGAGGACGATAATAGCATCCTATCAGGACCTTGTTGCTGTAGGTTTGACATTCCGCCCCTACTACCTCAATACTAGAATTTATGTTTACAATACGTGACGTCAATGTTCTTTTGATACCCAAGAGTACGCCGCCACCTTTTTTCCAGTGCGATCACACCTGGACACGTTGAATGGACTATGATGTGAAAATATTTCATGATCGGTTATTTCAGGGTGAAGCCAAGTTTCCGTAAAAACAATGATGTCCGAGTTGCAGTCGTCTAGAAATGAGGCGATAGCGTCGCGTTTAGGCAACAGACTACGAATGTTAGTGAAAGACAGCGATAATGATGGTGCGATTACAGGTGGCTTTGACTCCCTGCGATTGCAACTGTGCGCAGAGCTTAGCTGTTATCTCTCGCAAGAAACAACAACTTTATTGGCGCTATCATAAACATAAATGACGTCCCCAATTCGCAGTCTATCGGTTGATAGACTAAAAGGCCGAGCTTGTGCTTTGGCAAAATCCATTAGCTGCTGTCTGGCCTGCCGTGTGGCCGGCGAGAAATCTTCACGAATTGAAAGGCCATTAAGCCTATGTGCAGCAGACAGGATACGTCCTTTGTCTTTAAAGAATGTTATTTTCGCAATAATAGGCTGCACCTTTCCTTCAGTATATTTCCCTAA
Source organism: Rhipicephalus appendiculatus (assembly GCA_030522465.1). NCBI lineage: Eukaryota > Metazoa > Arthropoda > Arachnida > Ixodida > Ixodidae > Rhipicephalus > Rhipicephalus appendiculatus. Next base: position 16,549 of record JALIZH010016727.1, read on the forward strand.
TCTGTGTACCCTTTCGAACTGCGAAGCGATTAGTTCAATGCCCAATCTTTCAGAGCAGAATTGCAAGTCTTTATTTTTTTGATGCAGCCCCGTTTTCCTTTACCTCGTCTGCTATTCCAAAAAAGAGCAGGTTGGATCGTCGCATGCGGTTTTCTGCATCTTCACATCGCCGCCAGAAACACAAAATGAAGTGAAATCAGTTGAACGCGTGCGATAGTAATGCGAGATGAGGAAGCACGGATGGGCGGCTGCATGGCAAAGCAGTGTAGGAGACAATTCATATTTGATATTTCACGTACATGGACCAATAGAGAGAATGTGTACTACGTACGTCACGGGAATCACGGTCTGTGTCACGAAAGTGCGCAAGAAAGGCGACAAACCCCCAGGAAAGAATAATGCCTTGTTTTTTAAATGCGAATGCATTTCATAGTCGGGCTATGTCAGGCATCCGGCGTCGTGCGGCGATGGCGTTGTCCGCGGCAGGTGTTTTCTCTCCGCTCTCACTCCCCTCTCCCATAGCAACAGCTGCGGGCGCTCGCGCTTATCCTCGCCCCTAGCAACCGGAGCAGGTGGTGCGGACGGAGTAGCGGAGAGTGAGTGGAGAGGAGGAGCGCGCTCTGACGCGTGAGGGCGCTCGCATCGCGGGAGCTCGGCGGAGCTATATATGAAAAAAAAATTAAAAAGAAAAAAAAAGAAAGAAAATTAGAAAAAACACAAAAAAAGCAAAAAAAAAAAAAAAACACAGGCGCTGCGTCGTGCTCCCGACGCCTTTTCCTTCTTCGAACCACCACCACCATATATAAATGGAGTGAAGCGCGCGCGAAATGCATTCGCAATTCCTTACGATTCCCTTCGGGGAGGTGGGGGCATTTTTTTGTATTTTGAGAGGCTGGTGAGGGACCCTTTAAGAAAGTTGCTGTCAAACGCGATGTGGGCGTAATGTTGTCGGCCCCAATAAAACTGAAAGGACTTTGCACGAGAGTAAACCAGGACGAGGCTAATAAGTCTCAGAAAGCTGAATGTGCAGTTAGACATCAAACCAAATTTCTTGAATGCTCTGTTGGCATGGTTTACCACATTCCTCTGACGTGCAACAATAGCTACATTGGACAAACAGGCAGATGCCTGAACACCACACTGCGACAGCACCGCTATGCATGAGGAGAAATCAGTGGGCCAGGGAACTTGGCATCGCACTGCAAAGATACGGATGCATGGCCATGTTTGATAAGACTAAGGTCTTGTTTCGCGCGAAAAAAAAGCCGAAGAGGGCAATAGTTGAGGCCTACAGCATGGCATCTGGAGAATTCGGGGCATGCGTAAGCACTCCAGCTTGGTCACTAAGCAAAGCAGAAATTTAATTCCTAAGCGACACGTCCCGGCCCTTGCAAAGACGAGCGTGCTGAGGAGTGCTGCGCAGCATTGACACGCGCAACATGTCTGTTGCTGTTTCACTTCTCTAGTCTGTTTTGCTCATTTTTATTGCGATAGCAATTATATGGACAGTCTCGACGGGTTTTCGCCGTCACCGTATGAAGTCGCCGGACGTATGAAGTCCAAATTGATAAGAACCACCTGCGCATCGTACGTTCTACCAGCGGGTAATAGAGGGCGAGCGGGAGCGGTGAACGCGGCTGAAGCGGCGATCAAACGAGCCGGCCCATTTCCGTCGCTCCGAGGCGCATGCGATAAGATCCCCTCAACTGTTCAACCGGCCCCGCCCGTCGTTCGCGAGCGTGAAAAGACGCGAAGGGGGGGGGGGGGGGGGGCGAGCGACCTTCGATTTTACGACCGCGGTCGTCCCGGGCGCGCGCGTTATCTCCCCATCTCGGCAACCGACAGCGGGTGGCCGGTGTACCCCTTCTACGTGCTGCGCTCTCAACGCGAAGCGAATGTGGTGTGCAGAGTGTCCCTGGAGCGGCCGTATTCTCTTAAACCAGCGTTTCCTAGAGCTGCTTGAGATCGGATCCAAAAGAGTTAGCTGCCAGCCTCACTTCGTATATAACAATACAATTTGTTGCTATCGCATTCATTGCTTCACCCTTGGGGTGAAACTGTGACTTTTTATGTTTCCACTTTCACCCCCTTCGCTCGTTGTCTTTCCTTCCTTCGTGCGGCGGCCTCAAGTGGCGCCTCACGAAAGATTTACCGCTGATAGTTTTCGTCCACCTGTTCTGGTTCTGTTTTTTCTGTGCCTCTGCTAGTGTCTGATAATTGATGGTAGCTCAAGCCACGGACAAAAGAAGGCGCATTCGAGATACCACAGCACTGTGGTGTCTCGAATGTGCCTTCTTTTGTCCGTGTCTTTAGCCTGCGCTACCATTAATTATCATGCAACCATACCAACAAGCCCAAATCGCCACACCCATCTGTTAGTGCCCACCCTGTTACAGCTATGCTGCGCAATACTCTGCAGCATATATATCAATGTTGGACCAAGTAGGCGAGAGGAGTGCTTTATTGAGACACAACGTGATATTTTCATTAGGGAAAACATCGCCGACAATTAGGATACTGTGTAATATGAATTCTGAGCGCAACTGTATAGGTTTTTTTTATTTGGCGATAAGTTGAGACAATTTAAGAGAGACAGGCATCTGTGTACAGTTGCATACCACTATTTATTTTCTGCAACTCTCTCTAGGGAATACACATCTGCCAGTCTCTTATTGAAATAAAGAAAGCTTTATGGTCAGAGAGGTGAGTGGAGATATGTTCGACTTGCTTCATCGATGCCTGGTTCTCAAAGACGAGTGCTGTGAAAGTGTTTCGCGAGGTCTCCATATCAGTGGGATGAGTTACAACGGTGAGGCACGAGATGTTCTTTTTATGTCTACATTAAAGCCACCCGCAATTAACATTGGTGTGTGTCGATGTGTGGTTAATTCGAGACGCAGGATGTGCACTACCTCTTCGGTAAGCTTGGTGGGTGAAGAGTATGCACAGCCACTACCAGTGAGCCGTTGTTCAACTTTGCCGCACACAGATCACCAACTTCATCTGACGTACAAAATATTTCAATGCGCCCTGCGGACTTACATGTACGCACTCCCGCCGCTCTGTTGTGTTCTCTCCGAGCGCCCCAACAGTACTGGTAGTCTACGATTTGGAGGGGTTGTTTGGGATCCAGGCAAAGTACAAAGGTACGCTGAAGAATGGGATTGTGATGTATGTCCTTGGCATGCCCGGCAAGTGAGCGAACATTGACTACCAAGACCGATAAGAAGGGTAGCTGCTCAACCAAGGCGTAGCACTTAGCGGTGGCGGTTTCTGAGATAACAAGCGACGAAGCTCATCGGCTAGCGTTTTGTCCAGATTGCTTGCACAATTCCTGTGGCATGTAGTCGTTCCTGCGGTTACGCCACCCACGTTTGACACTCGCACCTGCTGTACACGCTAGTGGGGCTTGTGGAATTCCTGGGGCACGCCCTCATTCGCGTGGTGAGGGCAACAGCGAAGCCACTTAACGCCGGAACGGGCGCCTAAAAGCTGCGCTCTAAAAATTGTGTAACGATTGGCGTAGCTTTAAATGCTTCACTAGCTGCAGCTCCACTGTATACTGTGAAACCTGAGGAACTGCGTAGAGCGGGCACGCAGTGGTTGCCGTTCTGGAGTTCCCACTGCTCCTTTTGCCAAACCGTCGATGATGTCAATGTTTGAGCTAAGCATGTAAGGTTTTCACTGTACGAGTTGAATCTTCTCAGCGCTTGTATCGTCTCTCTGTGTGCGTGACCGTTGTTTTACCTGGTGTGCGCCGCCATATGCCTTGTTAGGGAGATTCTAAAACTTAGTGTACGAAGTCTGTGCTACTGTTCGCAGCGCTTTATCGCCTTCCTGCTTGTTACGGCAGTTGATGAGATAGGTGTCGCCTGCAGCGAGTGGAGTCATGCTGCTTCCCTCTTCAGCTGTAGTGACGTAGGCGCCGGGGAAGCGATGGTGGGCTGAGCAGTCGCTCCTCCCACCGGAGCAGTTGGCTGGACGGTGGCGTCTTCTCTTGCGCGGTGAGGATGTCAGCCGCATGTTTCCGAAGCCTTCTTAGCAACCTTAAGTGAATTATTGCGATGACTTCTTGGTTTTTCGGTTGAATACAATATTTTGAATGTTGTTTGTTTTTTGTAACGGGGTTTTTAACGCTGCTGGCCTTGTTTTAGGCCTGCAGTGACCACTTTATTGTCAGTGTAGTAACGCCAAATGAGCTCTGCAGATGGACGACAAGCTGGGCCGCTGAAGTGCTACTGCACCTAATACATGACTGAGCTGCTCTATCGAGTCCTTGCCATTGCTTTTGCTCAGCCGCTTTTAGTTCGTCAGCCACTCGTGCACGTCTTCTCCTGAGATCCCGCCGAAGTTCAGCGGCTCCCATTAGTAAGGCAAGGAATCCATGGAAGTCGCCCTCGAAGCATCAGAGCTCTGGTCATATGACATCTGGATCGGCGACGGCGAGTTCGGCATGGCGGCTGCTGCGGCGAAGCACGGTTGGAAGCTTCCATCGTTGGGTTTGTCTTACTTAGCACTTCTACCAGACTATTGTCCGAACCGGAGAGGTGTACGGAGCTATTTAATGAGCCCCGAGACACAAAGACCGTGGTTATCACAGGAGCAGCGTCGTTCTCCTCTTCCTCTTTTCTCGCTTCTCTCTGTTTTCTCTGGCAGTGACACTTCGTAATAACATAGAAACGGCCAGAGCGCCTGTGGTTGGCAGTCAAATATTCAGTAATATTTGGTATTATTTGCCCTGTGAATCGTCTCGTTAAAAAATTAAGGCAGCTCGCACTAGGGATGCCAAGCCTGAAGGAAGTGCGGAGCTGGGCAGCCTTTGTTTCTCTTCTGTTTTCTTTTTCGTTCCTCCTCTCTTTCTTTCTGTTTCTCCTTTTCTGTAGTTTTCTGTTTTTTTTTCTCCGTATTTCTATTTATTTCTTCCTCTCTCTTTATCTGTTTCTTTGTCTTTCTTGCTCTTTCTATTTTTTCCCTATTTTTCCCTTCCTCTCTCTTTCTATTTCGCACTTGCTTCCTCTTTTTTTTGTATTTCTGTACGTGGTTTTGCCTGCGTTACGCCAATCGCACCAGTTCTTCTTTAATTTTTTTTGCTGAATATGATAATTGATCATCATCAAGAAGCTCGAAGAACAAGCGGAAGAATACTTCGTCTTGGCGCGAGCGCACGCTCAATATAATACACATAGTGCGTTACGCCAAGCAACGACGAAGAACACGAGAGCATTGCCTGACCCCCCTAAATTTTCGACCATATTGAGATAATGGCGTTTTCAATTATTATTAACGGTCCTGTAAAACGTACAGGAAGGTTCATTTTGCTGAGATTCTGGTAAATAATTTTTAAACAAGCAATAAAGAATAAGTCATAACCAAAACTGAAAGAGGGAGCTGCTCCGTGCTGGGTAAGTGATGACGTCATGAAATACGCTGTTCGCTGCCACGGCTGGCCAGGGTGTAAACATAGCACGCGTGCTTCTACTCTCGCTTGAAAAAGCAAGCTGGTGGTGTCATCTGACGCGGAATCAAGATGTGCCAACCTGTCTGAACTTACCAGTGACGAGTGAGCGGTCATTGCAGCTACTATTTCAGCGCGGAAGCATCGCCTTTTGACACGCTGGCTCATGAAGCAGCTTCCGTGCACCGCATCGATTTCCACGTTGCTCAATATTGTGCGCACTTAAAGACCCAATGTCAACGACGACTAACACATTATGCATCTGACAAAGTCGAACAACTCTGCTCGCGTCGTCACCCCGTAGAAGAAAGCACACGCTGCATCCGTCTGCTGGGTGAGGCGGGTTTGTAAAAGAGTAGGCACGTTACGTCACATACACAGGGTGGCCATCGTTTGAAGGCGTGATTCCGGAATTGGCTACGACTTTTTGAAATTCGTTTTCTCGAAAAAATAGATGCCTTACGGTTGTATAATTTGACACATATTATCATGGTACCGAAGAGAACATATTTTGAACGCTTTACTGAAATCGGTGAATACCGAACAATCAGCCTGTGATTGCTGGCAGTCTATTCATGTGATGCGGCGATTATTATGTCAGCCAGGTAAAAAGCGAAAATCGCACTTGAGACATTGTGCATACGCACTTTTTCTTGGCATAACACATCAATGCCACCACTCCTACTACTGCAACTGATACTGCTGCTGCTACTACTAATAATAATAACAAAAAACGCCAGTTTCAGGAGAGAACAAACTATAAAGGTTTAAGACTACGATTAAAGTAGTGACTTGGGTCTGCTGACACATCTCTGCTGAAACCCGCCATGGTAGTCTAGTGGTTATGGTGCTCGAACACTGATCCGAAGGGCGCAGGATCTAATCCTGGCCGTGGCGGCCGCATTTCGATGGAGGTGAAATACTTGAGGCCCGTGTACTTTGATTTAGGTGCACGTTAAAGAACACCAAATGTTCAAAATTTACGGCGTCCACTACAGCGTCTCTCACGATCATATCTTGGTTTTGGGATGCAAAACGCCAACTATGATTATTAGCAGATCTTTGGAAAACGCAGAGCTTGTCCTTGTCGCCTTGTTTCGTCCATGTGTTCATTGTACCTATATGGTGAAGTAGCGCAATTTAGACAGGGACAGAGAGGACAAGAAGGACACGACACTTGCTACACTCGCAACTGAGTTTATTTCAGGAAAAATACTTCATATATATGCGCACCCAAGCACCCCCAAGCGACACAGAAATGCATAAATCCTCAATACAAACTTATAAAAGAACCAATTTTTGCACACTCAAGTGGTAGGAATACCTATGCACGTGTAAAGATTAGCTAACAGTCTATGTATGCTTTCTACGAACATTTCTGCGCACACTCAAGCGATAAAAAACCAAAACACAATGAAGCATGTAAAGCCTGTACACTTTAAAAATGATATACGGTCTAGGGTGATTGCATGATTTTCCAATAGAAATCTACACGCGCTTAAAATGGAAGAAATACAAGAATGAGGGCATAACACAAGCAACAGTAAAACTTAAAGACCTTACAAGAATGTGGCTTCCCGATGACTTAGTGAAACTGATGATTGACTAATGCAGCCGTCTTTTCTTTTGTTAATGTGAAACGCTTCAACGCTGTTAATTCAACGCTGTTAATGTGAAACGCTTCGTCATCCATGTGTCTTTTTGCGGTGCAGTTCTTTAAGCCAAGCCTGTTATGGCTCACAGATTTGGGCGGTGGCGTCGTACGCGAAAAACGGGAGCCCTGAGCTTGAAGAAATGCGATTCTTAGAGGCGTCCCGGTTACAAGGGTAATATTACTGTCGTATGACGATTTATTAAGGAAACAGTGACGACTTGGCAGTCAGAGTAGCGCCGGTCCGACAGGAACGCAGATCTCGCGCACAGCAACAGACGCCCGAGCGTATCTTCTTTCTCCTCTTCACTACAATTTCCCCCGGGAGAGAAGACAATCCATCCTGGCGTCTCAAGGCGTAGGGAGTATCAAGGGGTCGTAGTATGGTTTAAGTCTGCTGACGTGAACCGTGTCACGACCGCGATGTCTGACGCCGTGGGACGGCGTCACGGGCTGAACTATGTAGTTGACAGGGAACGTGCGTCCTTTGATGCGGTAGGGGCCATCATAGCGTGCAAGAAACTTATTTGTAAAGCCAGGGCTGTGAGGCGGTATCCACAAGCAAACTAGAGAACCAGTCGCGAAGTCTGGTGAAGACGCGTCATTGTCATGTCGCAGTTTTTCGCGACTTTGAGCGGCGGTTGTAAGTTTACGAGTGAGCTGCCTACAGTCCTCTGCATATCTCGCCGCTTCAGACACAAGCGTGCATTCGGAAGCGTCGGGTCGGTATGGAAGCAGTGTGTCCATGGTACAGGAGGGCTCTCGTCCGTACAACAGGAAAAACAGCGAAAATCCAGTGGTAGCTTCTGTGGCAGTATTGCAGGCGTAAGTGACAAATGGTAAAACAGCGTCCCAGTTACTGTGATCCGATGCGAAGTACATAGTTATATCACCGAGCGTGCGGTTGAACCTCTCCGTCAAGCCGTTCGTTTGCGGGTGGTATGCGGTAGACTTGAGGTGAATGATGCTGCATGCAGCGAGAAGGGCTTGGATGACGTCGGAGAGGAACACGCGCCCTCTGTCGCTGAGCAGTTCGCGTGGTGCTCCATGTCGAAGGACGAAATTCCGCAGAATAAATAATGCAACCTTGTGAGCGGTGGCGGCTGGTAGCGCTGCAGTCTCGGCGTAGCGCGTCAAATGATCGACGCCGACAATTATGAATCTGTTACCCAAGGAACTGAAGGGAAGTGGGCCGTATAGGTCTATGCCGACGCGATCTAATGGACGAGCAGGGCAGGGAAGTGGCTGTAACTCGCCCGAAGGGCGCTGTTGAACTTAACGCCGCTGGCACGCCATGCAAGCGCGAATGTACGGCAGGCAAAGTGATACATTCCATGCCAGTAAAAACGTTGCCTGAGCCGAGTATACGTTTTCAGAACGCCGGCGTGACCATGGTGAGGAGCAGCACGGAAGTAAGCGCAGATGTAAGAACGCATGGGCCGTGGTATCCCGAGCATCCATTTGCGACCATAGGGCATATAATTTCTGCGGTAAAGGATGTTGTCGCGCACAGTAAAGTGGGCGACTTGGCGACGAAGTGTTTTCGAAAAAGGTGTGGCCGATGAATCCTACAGGTAGTTGAGCATAATTGAAAGCCAGGGTTTCTTGCGCTGTTCAACCTGCATATCCGTGGCGTCGATGGGTGACATAGATGTGAAGAGCGTTGACAGGGAAACTACATCGGAACGTATCGGCGACCGAGAAAGCGCATCGGCGTCAGTGTGCTTCCTGCCCGATCTGTATACAACGCGAATGTCATATTCCTGTAAGCGAAGAGCCCATCGGCCGAGGCGACCTGATGGATCTTTCAACGAAGAAAGCCAGCAAAGGGCGTGATGGTCGGTAACAACGTCGAAACTACGACCATATAGATATGGACGAAATTTGCCAGGAGCCTAAATTATGGCCAAACACTCCTTTTCGGTCACAGAATAGTTCGCTTCTGCCTTCTTCAAAGTGGGACTAGCATACGCGACGACGTACTCGTCATAGCCGCCCTTCCGCTGAGCTAGGACTGCGCCAAGTCCGATGCCGTTAGCGTCGGTATGGATCTCTGTAGGCGCTGTGGGATCGTAATGCCGAAGTATTGGTGAGGAGGTAAGTAGGCGACGTAGTTGCTTGAAGGCTTGATCACACAATGTTGACCAAGTGAAAATGCCGTTACTGGCCGTAAGTAAATTCGTCAGTAGTGCAATGATGGTCGCAAAATTACGTACAAAGCACCGATGAAAAAATCCGTAAACAGGGCTTGTGTGCTCGAGCCGACGTTTCGACAAGTGGACTTGTCTTCTTCAAGGCTAGAAGACAAGTCCACTTGTCGAAACGTCGGCTCGAGCGCACAAGCCCTGTTTACGGATTTTTTTCATCGCAAGCTTCCATCTTCCCCTTCCTGCCGTTTTTTGGATGTACAAAGCACCGGAAATAAGAGCAGAGGCCTACAAAGCTGCGGAGCGCCTTAAGAGTTGTGGGCTTGGGAAACACGGCAACGGCGCGAAGCTTAGCTGGGTGAGGCAGCACCATCCTTCGAAACAACGTGTCCCAATATTGTTAGCTTGCGGGCCGCGAAACGGCACTTTCTGATTTTTAGCTGGAGGCCGGCAGAGGTGGGACAGGTCAGTATCTCACGCAAGCGAACAAGGTGCGTCGGAAAATCTGATGAAACCACGACGATGTCGTCAAGATAGCAGAGGCATGTTTTCCACTTGTAGTTACGAAGGATGGTGTCCATCATTCGCTCGAAAGTAGCGGGCGTGTTGCAGTGCCCAAAAGGCATTACGGTAAATTCGTATAGGCCATCAGGCGTTACAAAAGCTGTCTTCTCGCAGTCACGTTCCGCCATCGGCACTTGCCAATAGCCAGAGCGAAGATCTAAAGATGAGTAGTACACCGCGCCTTGCAAGCAGTCGAGTGCGTCATCTATGCGGGGCAGCGGGTAGACGTCTCTACGAGTGATCTTATTTAGCCGACTGTAATCTACACAGAAGCGTATTGACCCGTCCTTCTTGCGCACTAACACGGCAGTAGACTCCCAATGGCTCTGGGAAGGGCGAATGAGGCCACGCTGCAGCATTTCGTCGACTTGCTCGTTAAGGACCTGGCGCTCGGCTGCCGACACATGGTATCGTCGCTGGCGTAATGGAGGATGAGAACCTGTGTGGACGCTGTGACTGACTAGGGAGCCTAGATGACCGGCCGTTTTAGGGTGGAGACATCTTCAAAAAGTGCCTTCAAGAAGCTCAGCCAAAACCAGCGGGTAATGGGGCACGCTGTTGCCAGCTTCCACCAAATCTAGCATAGTTTTCTGTGCGCCGCCATTTTGGTCCCAACCCCCGCTCCCCTGAGCTCTTGCGATGTAACGCTGAGCGAAGCTTACGCGAGCTCACGCAAGGGACGCAACAGCTTACGACCAGCGAGCGCGTCTCCGTGTGGACGCGCGGACGCGTCCCGTATCTAGGCTGCCTACTCGCAATGCGTGAACGCAGCAACGACAACTTCGGTTATCTATGCATTCGCGAACACTGTGAAACACATATAACATGTCCTGCAGCAAAAAACAGTGAACGAAATGCGCAGTACTCACCGAGCAAATACGGGACGAACTGGGGGGCTCCCAGCCGTCTCGATTTATTTGATCGAGCCAGAGTAGCCGTCGGCCCGGGCTCGCTGGAAGCGGAACATTCGCAAGCCCTCTCTGTTGTAGTTTGTGCACAGCGGTACGCATCAATCAGGCATTCTCAGGCTTTATCGGCAGCGTTTAACACGCTACTGCTACGTTCGGCGCCGCATTGTCGATGATTAAACGGAACCGGGCGTAGACGTAGTGCGGGCACCAAGATGGCACGATAGCGCGCGCCGCTGTCTGGCAACATTGTGTTTTGGCGGGCGGTGGTGCGTTGGCGGCATGTAGTAGGTCAAAGGCTGACATCACCCTAAAACGGCCGGTCATGTAGGCTCCCTATGACTGACGTTCGCCGTGCGCCCCAAGCGCGGTTGGTCGCAATCAAAAGACGAGCGAAAATTCTGGAGAAGCGCGAGCACTTGCGTGCGGTACGCAGGCGGCAGATCAGCATCCACGACAGATTCAAAGATGTCTGGCGTAGACAAAGTTGATGATGATGAAGATGACGTGCGCTGGACGGGAGCAGTGAGGGCGTCGAGCTCAGAACAGGGCGTGTCATCCGAAGTCTCGATGATGTGGAGCAGATCAACAACCAAGAAACTCTCCGCGCATCAAGGTCACAGGGTGTTCAAACGAATTACACACAAGCATAGCCGATAATCCGGATGTGGTATTGAGGACGGTAAAAGGGGAGAGGCAGAGCCCTGCGACGCTGAAAAATAGGCGACGGCGTAAAAAGGACAGTGGCATACGGCGCGGTTGAGCAAGACACATGGCGGGGGGTACGTTCGTGTCGGATACAACAATGAGCTTTTGGGCTGTACACGTAGAAGGGTAAGGCAATGCGTCATCAGAGAAAGGGAAGAGCGCCACCTCGTCCAGGGCACAGTCGATGATGGCACGATGCTCAGACAAGAAATCCCAGCCGAGGATGATGTCATGTGAACATGAAGACAGGACGAGAAACTCGACAACATAGAGGAGGCCGTCAATAACCACTCTTGCGGTACATGCAGCAACCGGCGATACGTGCTGCGTACTTGCGGTGCGCAGCAGCATGCCGGAGAACGGCGTCGTGACCTTATGCAGTTTACGGCAGAAGTTCTCGTCCATGACTGAAATCGCAGCCCCAGTGTCAATAAGCGCAATTACGGCAGTTCCTTCCACCATAACGTCGAGTAAATTGCGCGGTGACTGTGCAGGCCTTGTAGAAGTGGCGAAGCTGGCAGGTCGTGCCTGCTGAACTGCAGCAGCTAGTTTCCCTCGCTAGGGGACTGCCGACGATGTAAGGGTGAAGGCGAGCGACGGCGGGGTGAAGGGGAGATTGCTCCTCTTCACTACATTACAATCATTGCTAACAGCGCAAAAGGACACGAGCAAAAGAGGAGGCCACACGACACGAACACTCGTGTCACCTTGTCTCCTCTTTCCGCTGTGTCCTTTAGCGCTGTTGAATCATGAATTTAATCCAACCATATTATCACGGTATTTGTCATTTCACGTTATCACCTTCTATTTCTGCATGAATATGAAGGCATAGTCATCATTGTTGCCTGTAGCAGCCGAAGTGTAGCGCTGCCAAGGAGGCGGATGAAGACGGAACTCTCGTCATGGAGGAAAGACAAATTTAGAGAGAGCATTCCGCAATGCGAAATGCAAAGAAAGAAAGAAATGTAGCACATCAGGCACGCAAGCTTCGCTTGCCCCCATTTCCTGACAGGGCGACGGCTGTTTTTTTTTTTTTAACACGAAAGTGTTTTATGCCGGGGTCCACCACGGCTCCTCTGACGTACTTCCGTCACGGATATGACGTTCTAAAATATAAACTAACATATTGAGATCAAGGAAAAAGCGAGAAGAAAATGTTCCGTCGCCGAACCTACGACCTCTCGCTCCGCAGCGCGCGGTGGGAAACCACTGGGCCGCAGGAGCGCACGTACCTTAGCTTGCTAACGGCAAGCTA
>JALIZH010016728.1:0-20000 GCA_030522465.1 Rhipicephalus appendiculatus
AAAAGGGAAAGGGAAAAAGACAAACAAGAACAGGGCCACGCTTGGGAGCCAGGCTGAAAAAGAAGAAGCAGCGATGGCAGCAAAAGCAGCTGGCGCTATAGTAACACAAGTTCGCGTTGCGAGAACGGCACGCCACGCTTCATCCATCACTACTATACGCCAGCGAGAACCGCGCGCCGGTCGGAACCTCCTCAGACAAGGAAAACCTTGAGCGCCGGAAGCCGCGTCGGTGCCTAGCTTTATTTTTTTGTAAAGTTTCGTGCAGCGTTGCTGAAGAAATAGCCGAGTGCCCGTCAGCTACTCCGATCAACTATGGTGTCGGACTGAAAGGCGCACGAAGGGTTTTACCACGGCTGCTGAACACAGAACTTCGTTTCCATCCAGCGGCCGTGGTTCTCTATAGGGGTGGGGGACAAGGTTTACCACCTCCCTCCCCCCCTCACTAAACACACACACCCTAACTCAGGGGCGGCGCCAGGATTCATCTACGGAGGGGGGGGGGGGGGGGCACCCACGATAAGCGAGTTCCTTCAGGGGGGCTGGGAGGCGGGAAATTTAGGCGTTGTGTTTTGACTATGTTTGCTCTTTTGGGGGGGTGGCGGGGGGGGCAAAGGGGGGACAAGCGAAAATTTGGAGGGGGGGGGGGCTACAGCCCCCCTCCGTACCCCCCGCTGGCACCGCCCCTGCCCCTAACTGTTTTTCGCGTCCTAAAGTAAAACTAGCTTCGCGGTGGATCCATAGTGATTAAACGGCGACCACGAAGTATACGACAACATCACAGAGGAACACACGCAACACATGCGCCCAACTCTCAACTGAGCTTTTATTTATACGCGCAGTCACAACGCTTGTCCCGTTGTGTCTTGCTCGTCCCTGTCTGAGCGCTTGTCCCTTTTTTGTCTTCCTCGTCCCTGTTTTAGCGCTTGTCCCCTGTCAAAGCGCTTGTCCCGTGGTGTCTTCCTCGTCCCTGTTTTAGCGCATGTCCCTGTCACAGCGCTTGTCCCGTCGTGTCTTCCGCGTCCCTTTCTTAGCGCTTGTCCCGTTGTGTCTTCCTCGTCCGTTTCAGAGCTTGTCCCTGTCATTACGCTTGTCCCTTTTTGTCTTCCTCGTCCCTGTTTTAGCGCTTGTCCCTTGTCAAAGCGCTTGTCCCGTGGTGTCTTTCCTCGTCCCTGTCTGCTAGCGCTATGACACCTTTTGCTGCCTCTGCTCCTAGTCTTCCCAGGAGTCAAGGTGTGAACCTAGCAGCTCTTGGGGAACATCAGGGGTTATCGGACCTTCGCGGTCGTAACCCTGCACCATGAAGCAATGGCGGGACCGGCACGAATGAGTATAGGTATGAAACAGACCTCGCGCCGCCTTCTTGGATAAATATGGAAAGGGGGGGGGGGGCACCTGCCCTCCCCCCCCAACTTCGCCCTCTTATCGTCGGATTTCTCATACAGCGCAATTGCATCCCCCACTATTCTGGATTATGTTGAATTCCGGGCATCTTTTGTCAACTCTAATTGGCCTATACACTCAAAGAAAATATGACCTGCATGGTTGATATTGCAAAAGGGCGAGCACTCTGAGAACAAATCGAGTATATGGGGAGTACTTCTGCCACACATATATAATCGGCATTTACCTCGCGTACTTTCCTATAACGCTATCACCGCGGTCCCGGCACTTCCCGGTCGTGCGCGCTATCGGCGTGACGTAGCAGTCTTGATTAGAAAAAGTGGCGAGAGCCGGGTTTCCATGGAAGGATCCCCGAATATTGGATTTTTTTCCTTAGAGCTAAGTTCGTACTCACTAAAGAAAAACAAAAAAATACTAACGATATATATATATATATTTTTTTTTCTAAGAGTGTAAGGTTGTCTACCTGGCCCCTTTAAGATTGACTCACAGATGCCGCCAGTGAGAAATTACGAAACAGCGGGGCGGCCAGAGTTAGAAGGTACCCCGTATACATCGAACCAATGGGAATATAAGAAGGAGGAGAGGGGCGTGGCGCGTACTTGTTGCGTCAGTTAAAAGAACGTCACAGACATTTCGACCAATGAGCGGCTCCGACCGGTCTAGCTAATTTTCCGGAACGCGTGGCCCATCTTTCGAAACTTGTATCGCTCGCGCGAGGAGAGGGGCGGTTGCAGCCGCGAGCTCGGGTTCAGAGTCGCCGTGGCTGAAACTGAGTGCTACAGGGGCGCTGGCAACCAGCGGTTTATTTCAGGAAACCGTCAGTCAGAGGGGAGAGAAGGAGAACGGGTAGAGAGAAAGAGAGAAAGTCAAAAGGAGGAGGAGAGGTTTGCTTAGGAATGGAGAAGACGCCGCTGCATGGCCCGGGGTGGCTTGCAGCCGCAGTAAAACAGTGCAACCCTGTGAGCACCTGCTGTGGCGGGTTATGGGTTATGGTCCTCGGCTGCTGACTCGAAGGTCACGGGACCGAATCCCCGCCACGGCGGCCGCATTTCGAACAAGGGTACCCGGGATCGTCGGTTCATCGTAAACTGGCTGGTATATAGCCATAGGCGTGCGCAGGGTTCCCCTTAAAGGGGGGGGGGGGTGAAGGCTCGTCGCAGCGCCCCCCTTCCCTATTAAGTCAATGTATGGGGCAGACTTTGCGCCCCCCTTCTTAGGTGACAAGGGGGGGGCGCCCCCCTCTGCCCCCCCCTCGTGCGCCCGCCTATGTATATATATCATATCGCGGAAACAAGCGACAAAGGACGAAGTAGCAAACGGACACAAGCGCTTAACTTTCCTAGGGTTGGTCATCGGTGTATAAGGTATGATAAAAGTAATCAGGGTTGTTGGATTAGGTTGAAGGTTCCTTTCTATTTTTCTATGTGCCATGCGTTACAAAACGAAAAGCTACGTTAACACTGTCATGAGATTTTGCGTGAGTATATATATGACCGATCCTGGCAAATAAAATTTAGTTGCTGAAATTTGGCGCCCGCGTCCGCCTGTTACTACATCTTTGTCCTCGTTTGTTTCCGCGCTATGGTACAGGTCCGCATTTTCGATGGAGGCGACAATGTTCGAGGCCCGTGTACTTAAATATCTATAGGTGCACGTTAAAGAACCCCAGGTGGGGGAAATTTCCGAAGCCCTCCACTACGGCGTATCTCATAATCATATCGTGGCTTTGGGGTGTCAAACCCGAACAATTATCTTATTTTTACCCCGCACGCACTTCTTTCTAATAATATAACAATAGATGGGGCGTCCCAAAACCAAGATATGATTATGACAGACGCCGTAGTGGAGGGCTCCGGAAATTTCGACCACCCCTGAATCTAAGTACACGGGCCACGGGCATTTTCGTCTCTGTTGAAAACGCAACCGCCGCGGCCGGGATTCGATCCCGCGACCTACGGGGTAGCAGCCAAGCACTGTAACTAATACACCACCGTGGCGGCTAAATAGTTAAGTAGTCAGGAGCTGTGGGAGGCTGTCCATGCGCAGCTGTAACCCCGCACTTCAAGAGGTTATCCTGAGGTGGGTTGAGAAGGTAGAGAAGGCCTAGCGCTAGTAGGATGTCTCGCCTACTTCCTTTTAAAATAGGATAAATAAAGTTTTCTCTCTCTCTTTCTCTCTCTCGGAGGCTGCATTACTACACCCACGAAGTGTCTTTCGCGTGCTATGCCACCGCCGATACGCCAGGCCCGTAGCCAGGAATTTTTTCGGGGGAGGGCACTTGTTAAAGGCCTTGAAAAACACCCATTTCTATTATTTGTCCTCGGTAAAACACCCTCTTCCATCCGAATTTCGGGGAGGGAAAGGGGCGGGCCCCCTATGCCCCCCCCTCCCCCCTGGCTACGGGCGTCCCCATGGGCGTCCGGAGGGGGTGCAGGGAGGCGGCTGCCCCCCCCCCCCCCCCCCTTGGAATTTCTGGTGATATTTTTTCTGTGCAGTAGCAATAAACTACACAGCTTGATTAGCACACTCAGGTCCCGGTTTTCAGAATTGACATTCAATTTCGCACGTTACACACCATCCACTAACTTGCTTGTCATGTCATGGCATTGAAAGAAAAAGTTGCCAGTGCTTGATGCCCCCCCCCCCAGCCCTAGCGTATGCCCCCCCCCCCCACCCTGTAAATAGTTCTGGGGACGCCCTTGGGCGTCCCCTCCTTCCCCCCCCCCCCCCTGGCTACGGGCCTGGCCGACGCCGGAATCTGTGACTCGTAACAGGCTTCGCCTGAACGTCCACATAAAGAACCCTTCCGAAGCATCTGCATGGTGCAAGTGCGTGCCCGCCTATGGGAGACCTGTAACGTCTCGCGGTTGCGTAACACGACGCCAGGTCCGCGCGCATCCGGTACAGGAAGGCGGCCGACGCAGCAGCAGCAGCAGCAGCTGGCTGCGGAGCTCCGCAAAAAATAACAACGCGCAGCAGCTTTGCGCAGCACGTGATTGCTCGTTATCAGCAGCAGCAGCAGCAGCAGCCACGCATCCTGTGCGAGCTGCGACGTCGGCATTCCGGCGGCCGCCATAAACGGAAGGCTCGGGAAGAGAAGCCTATACGGTTCGGACCCGGAAAAAAGAAAAGTTACAGTGTATATCTATACCCTTACACAGGTGGCTTACAATGATGTCATCGCAGCCGCCATGTTGTAACTTGTAGTATACGATGTAAGAATGGCAGAATGGGCGTGTTGGTTTTGCATATTGACGTGTAAGGCATAGAGTTTCCTAAAATTAACTAGAGGGGACTCTGCAAGACGTTCAGCCACCGCGTGGGAATGATGGGTAGTACTGATTTGCCTAGTCTTCGTGCTTCCGGCTTCGAACGCACTTGTGGCTTTGTTTATTGATGTGTTTTAAGCTTCTGTTTCGGATAAAAGAATGGGCCGTTGTGAACTTCGTGAGCCGGTTTAATTCGTGAGCCTAAAAAGGTCAAGGTGGTGAGGCGTAACTGCTAAACCTTTGCTGAACTTCGTATTGTGACAAAGCGGATTCAGGCCACACGCAGCCAAAAGAACGAAGACTAGGCAAGACTAGGCAAATTTGTGTACTACCCATGATTCCCATGCTGGCTGAAGCGCCGTGTGTTGCAGCTCCCTTATAGACACTAGCGCCAGAGTTCCCTCTAGTGTATTTATAGGAAACTCTATGGTGTAAGGCGCGAAGACGACAAAGGACAGAGGGAGAGTACACACAGACAGAGCGCTAAGATATAGATATATAGAAGATAGAAGAAGATATATAGACAGAACGCTATAGATATAGCACGCTAAGAGGCTGCGTCCTTGATATCATATGCAAGCTTTAAATAGTACAGGGTGTTGTAAAGTCAGTACGTATATATAGATTGCCGCCAGAAACTGTGTTGCACAGCTCTGCCCTTGAGGACCAACTTTGGGCTGTCCAGCGGGCCGCGGAAGGCGTCAGGAAACTCCTGGCCGTCGTCTAGGCGGGACCTTTTGCCCGTCCCACTAACTTGCAGGACGTTTCATTAAAGTTATTTGTACGTATGTATGATTTCAGAGGTTGTTCTGCAATGCTTTTGACTAATATCTTCGCAATTCCAGTTACAGCATGGCTTGATGATTTGCCGAGCAGATGGATTGCCCGCGGGAGAATGGTCTGTAGGCAGCACTGATCCAACCCCCCTGTGACATCTTTTGGGGTGGGCTAAGGCAACAAGTGTACAAGATTAAAACCAAAGGATCTTAACAGTCCTGAACACAATATCCGCAAAGTGTGCAGATGCCCCAGTTTGGACGCTGCGAAGAGCCGTGGAGTCTGTTCCTAAAAGATGCAGGCAGTGTGTGGAAAATGCGGCTACATACGTAATGATGTAACGTAATAACCAAATGATAAACCCCAGTAATGTATTCAATGGCACAAAACTTTGCTCGGCTGTTTACTTTCTGAACTATTCATTGTTGAAAATAGGTATTTAGTTTAGAACCACCCTGTGTATACCAATACCGTGCCCGTAGAAAGTATAGATTCAATACAGCTTTTTAGCTGGTTTTGCCTGCGTTACGCCAAGCAGTGGCGTAGCCAGGGGGTGGCACACCGGGCCCGTGCCCCCCCTCCTCCCCGCATTTTTTTTTTCGCCATGGCATACAGAGCGAAAAAAGACCATTTCAAGAAGGTGCCCCCCCCCCCGAACAAAATTTCTGGCTACGCCCCTGACGCCAAGCGATGACAGCATACGACAGCCCGGGCCCCTAAAGTGATGCGCACTTAAAAGTTACTAGGGCTCTTAAACGTTCACCGAGATATGCTCGGCATTCAACATGGCGTCCGGCTGCGGCGCCCACGGCATTCCTCGCACCCGATGCCGGACTTCCGCTGGGCATGCCGGGAAGGATCGCGAGCCTCCATCACGCGCACGCGCGTCGCACGATTTCCGCGTGCTGTTTACACACACACGAAGCGCGCGCCGCCGCGGTCCACTGCTACTAATACTACGACAGGCGTATACTATTTCACGTCGCCGCGTCGGTGTATCGCTGGCGTAGTAAGGTATGCGCGTATGCGGCGAGCTTGGGCAGCTTGGCGCGTGACGTATGGGCGTGTAACGGAAACGCTGCGAGCCAGCGAGTGTTGCTGGCATTTCGACGACGGCTCGTGCCGTCCCTGTGTGTAGTGTAGAAGGGAGAGGGGTAGTGCCAAGCATAGGATGACGAGAGGGAGGGCACTGCTAACAAAAAAAAAAAAAAAAAAGAGAGAAACAGCCAGTTTGACACCGCGAAAAACCGTCGGAGAGCGAAGCTATCAGCGCGAGAGTGTATGTGAGGGTAGACTACAGGACTAAGACTAAGTCTTATTTCGAGCATCATCCTTTAACGCAATCATCATAATTTCGATCATCATAATCATCATTTCGTTTTACTTATTTATTCAACACTCCCCCCCCCCACCCTCTGGTCACATGACATGCGTGACGCGTACCACCACTACTACTACTACTAGTACTACGGCGACGACGACAACGATAACAGCATAGGCGGCGGCGCCAAAGAGTAGACTGAGACAGCTTCGGTGTAGGAGCATTATACGAATCACTATTGCGCATTATCCGGAAACGCCTCGGCTGACACAAAGCTCACGTACACAACTCCGGATGGCATCTACATCCTTTTTATTGCGATAGCAATTATATGGACACTCTCGGCTGGTTTTCGCCGTCGGCGTCGCCGCCGCCGGTGTCCGCCGCCGTCATTTGCCGTATATGTATATGTATATATATAACCGGCCCGCCCGTCGTTCGTGAGCGTGAAAAGACGCGAGGGGGGAGGGGGGGGTCCCTCGAGCGACCTTCGATTTTACGAGCGCGGGCGCGCGCGTTATCTCCCCTTTTCGGCGGCCGACAGCGGGGGGCCGGTGTACCCTTCTACGTGCTGCGCTCTCAACGCGAAGAGAATGTGGTGAGCAGTGCTTCCCTGGAGCGGCCGCATGCTCTTAAACCAGCGTTTTCTAGAGTTGCGTGAGATCGGATCCAAAAAAGAGTTAGCTGCCAGCCTCACTTCGTAAACATTACAATTTTTTGCTATCGCATTCATTACTTCACCCTTGCGGTGAAACTGACTTTTTTTTTATATATCTCTTTTGCTCACTCATCGTGCGGATAACTGGGGAAGCTTCATTCGGGGTTTCGGATCACAGGCGTGCGCAGGGTGCCATATCAGGGGGGAGGGCGAAGGTCCATCGCAGCGGCCCCCCGCCCTACTAAGTCAAAGTATGGAACAGATTGTGTGCCGCCCTCCCCCCTTTCACCCCTTGTCCGAAGTAGACGTACTCCTTTACAACTTCCACGCATCGCTCGCTGCGTCGTACAATTAAGGACGACGCAGCGAGCGATGGAAAGGAAAAATGGTAGGTGTAACCTTAAGAGACCGGAAGAGAGCAGAGTGGGTCAGGGAACAAACGCGGGGGTTAAGGATATCATGGCTGAAATCAAGAAGAAGAAATGGACATGGGCCGGGCACGTAGCACGTCGGCAGGATAACCGCTGGTCATTAAGGGTAACTGGCTGGATTCCAAGAGAAGGCAAACGCGTGAGGGGAGACAGAAAATTAGGTGGGCAGATGAGATTCAGAAGTTTGCAGGTATAACATGGCAGCAGAAAGCACTGGACCGGGTTGATTGGCGGAACATGGGAGAGGCCTTTGCCCTGCAGTGGGCGTAGTCACACTGCTGCTGCTGATGATGATGATGATGATGGTGATGATGATGATACGGACTCCCCCTCTCACACACACATTTGCTCACCCATTTCGTCACACTCTCTTTGCTCCCATCTCCATTCGCGTTCAGTGATGTCGAGGTGTCCTATCAGACGAGAGACAGTTACTACACTGTGCGATCTTCTCTTGCCCACTCTTTCCTTATTACAATGATCTCATTCTCTAGCTCCCTCTCTCTCCGTAATGGAAAACGGAAAAAACCGCGCAGTGGAAAAAGACCAGCTCAACGCAACGCGAGGGCACACCGGAAGAGATGTAGACGAGAAACAGGCGCATACAGTTCCGTCAATACTCCCGTTCGCCCTTTCATTCATCCGTCCGCTCAGATGTTTACGTCGCATGCCTGACGTGTCAAGGCAGTGCCGCCCTCTCTGGGCAGCTTCGCTTGCTCTGGCCAGTGAGTAATCTCTTAGCAGTTGTTCTGATTACTGCGTACAATAAAATTAGCGCGAATTATCTTTCCCGAACGAGGCTGTTTTAGCTCGGCGTAAAGTTTCGTCACCCAAAATTATCATAATCATGAACCGGTACGCACTTCCCTTTGTCCTCTTCTTCAACTTCTGCTTCACTCCCAGAACACGTGCGCCGATTTGTCCGGCGTATAGACCCATTCCATGGTTGTAAACAGCTGTAGGCACCGTCGACATACTGAGGCACGAGTAGCGACGTCGCGGCGCGTAGGCTCCGCCCAGCCCAAAGCTCGCCACCACTCTCTATGATCACGTGACAACTGGCACAGCAGCTGCAAAGCTGCCGACGCTGTGCTCGGAGGCAGCTTTGAAGCTGCTGTGCCAGTTGTCACGTGATCATAGAGGGTGGTGGCGAGCTTTGGGCTGGGCGGAGCCTACGCGCCGCGACGTCGCTACTCGTGCCTCAGTATGTCGACGGTGCCCACCGCTGTCTACAAACACAGAATAGGTCTGTAGCAAGGGGGAAGCACAAAGCGAAGGAGAGATATGAGGGTGAAGAGGAAGGGGAAGAAATAGAGATAGACAGAAACAGATAGATAATAATAATATATGGGGTTTAACGTCCCAAAACAACGATATGATTATGAGGGACGCCGTAGTGGAGGGCTCCGGAAATTTCGACCATCTGGTGTTCTTTAACGTGCACTGACATCGCACAGTACACGGGCGTCTACCATTTCGCCTCCATCGAAATGCGACCGCCGCGGCCGGGATCGAACCCGCGACTTTCGGGTCAGCAGCCGAGCACCGTAGCCACTGTACCACCGAGGCGGACCTAAAACAGATAGATATAAAGCAAGAGAAAATCTTAGCAATAGCAAAAAGAAATTCGTAATGAGGCTACGGGATTCGAAGCCGCGTACAACCGATCCGAAGGTGAGCGCCTTAACCACTCGGCTATCCAGGCACGCTGACAGAACAAAGCATAGCCTTGTTTAGTAGCTATAGTAAGGGGGGGAGAAGGGAAATGGGGGGTGAGGGTGAGGGAGAGAGAATAGCACAGCATATGAAGAACGAGAAATACAGAAAAAGAAATGCAGAAAGACAAAAAAAGAAAAACAAAGAAATATATAAAGAAAGAAATAAAGAGAGAGAGAGAAAGAAAAGATAGAAAGAGGAAGCAAGCGAGAAATAGAGACTGAGACAAAGATAGCAAAGAAGGAGAAAGACAGAAAGAGAAAGAAATAGAAACAGACAAAAACAGACACCAGAGAGAGAAAAATAAAGAGAGGGAGAAAGAAAGAGAAAACTAGAGAGAAACGAAGAAGGCCGCCCGGCTCTATAGAGATATAATAGACAAATAGAGAAATAGGTTGCCCAGCGAGCGGTGACGGGCCCGTGCATCGCTGTGCCAAGCTTTGCGCGAATTAGTGCAAACTTCATGCATTTCTTTTTCCTTTCCTTTTCTTTTCCATTTCTTTTGCCTCACGAGTTCAAAGAACGCGCATGGCTTCCAATAGCCCTTATTTCGATTACTAAACGCGTTTCTCTCACTTGAGTGTGATCCCAAGTAAGAAAATAATATTTAGTTGTTGAAATAAAAACAAGTTGAAGCCATGTGCAACCTTTGAACTCGCGAGCCCACGCGCTCCCGTGTTGCAAGTCATACTGAGCGCGCCTGTACGCTCCAGGTCATGTCTATTGGTATATTCACTCGTTCAGAATGTTTGAATACGTGCGCAGCACTGACTACTGCTCCTCTGGCTAATACTACTAATGACTAAAATAATTCCGTGAATGGAGGTAGGTCTCAAATGAGAGTTAATTATTCGCGTTCATGTCAACGAAACTCGTGGCGCGCAACCAAGCACAACTTGGAATGACGCATAACACTGGACAGAGAAAACCGAGCAAAAAATGGTGAGAAGCAAACAGCTAAATCGAACCCAGTACTAAAGGGAAACCTCTGCCACAATTTTGAGCCAATTTTGTGTTTGTTTTGCTCGAGTTCACGCCTCCAAATATTCGTCCTGAAATATTCCAAAACAAGAAAAAAAAACAAAAAAAACTTCGACTGGGTAGCGCATAATACACGGACACAAAGGAAAGAGACTTAGACCACACAAGCGCAGTTGTTTAGAAATAGCCTTTGTGTCCGTGTATTATGCGCTGCCCAGTCGAAGTTATGCATCTTTACCAACCTGATCCCAACTTGCCGCACTTATAACAAACAGCAACTATTCATTTCGAACACAAAATCGAATACGATGCTATTAAATCCAACATTCAAAATTTGCGAATATTGCACAGTCGTATGCAGTACCTTTTTGAGATACGTGGATCGCGTTTTCATCGTCTTTCATCACCCCAGTTCTCTCAATGTGCACGCGGCACCCGCAAAACGAGAACGCGGAGCCAGAAATCGAGGGGGGGGAGGGGGAGGGGTATCATGATTAATGGCGACAGGAGACCCGCCTGACAGAAAATCGATCACACAGAGCGGACCGTTCGCCGAACATACGCGATGAAACGGCAAAGACGTCGGTAATCGGTTACTAGAGCGATATAGGCCACAACAGATTCCCCCCCTTCACCCTGCTCCCTCCTTCCCTCCTGAGCCCCTGGCAACATCCATCTATACGCGTTAAATACCCTCCGGCAATGACGTCACACTTAGTCCCTTCCCTCTCTACGCTTACACGAGGCAATTGACGTACGCGCGCGCCAAGGCAATACTATAAGCTGACAGCTAGATGTTACGTCAGAAGTGATACAAGAATAGAAGAAAACCGATCTTTCTCTCTCTCTATTTTTTTTTTTTTTGCTGTCGTATTACGACAGACGACGCAAGAAATACTAAAAATAAAACAGTTAATAGGATATAAGACAAGCAAGCTATTGGCTCAGCGTCGAAACGTCAGATAGAAAAGCCCAGCGACAGCTCTTCTGGAGATGGATTTCCTTTTCCACGAATACGCGATCGAATCCAACGCCTCGTCCGTCGTCTCAAGTGACCCAATCGCCGAAAATGTCCGAAAGTCTAAGTACGCGGGAGGCCGGGACTCGATCTCCCGCGGTCAATGACGGAGTTGCTTGCCCATTCAATGTTATTCCATCGCCAATCTACCAGTCACAGTGTGTGTGTGTGTGTGTGTGTGTGTGTGTGTGTGTGTGTGTGTGTGTGTGTGTGTGTGTGTGTGTGTGTGTGTGTGTGTGTGTGTGTGTGTGTGTGTGTGTGTGTGTGTGTGTGTGTGTGTGTGTGTGTGTGTGTGTGTGTGTGTGTGTGTGTGTGTGTGTGTGAGATAGAGAGAGAGAGAGAGAGACACACACATTTGCGTAGAGAAGTTTCCGATACCAAGCTGCGACAGCTCATCCTTCGCCTTCGCGCAAGAGCTGTTACGTCAGAGGAGCAACCAGATCCGAGATTGCAGCATGCACAGAAACCTTTTATCCACTATGTCAACGACAGCGCCGGCGCGCGATAGAACAATAAACAAACAAATAAATAAAAGAAGTCGTAATGCATATGCAAGGTACACGAAGCCACGGCCGTGAGCCTCTAACATCTTGAGACGTATTCCACGAACGAAACCCCCCAAAAGAAGAGATTCCCCGCGCGGGTGCTCGAGCGTCGGGCAACGACAACGAACGGGAACGAGCTTCAGCAACCGACTACGTAATGCCTCGTCGGCTGTGCGAGCGCGCTGGACCCGTCGCACTCAGCTGCTCCAGTGCGGAATGCAATTACCTTGCATAACACGCGTGCAGTAAGCGTAATACGTGCGTTCCAGACACGCTGCTGGAAGCTAACACTGGGTGAAAAGGTCAAGCAAGGATTTCGCGTGCCCAAGGAGATGCTTTTCCATCACACCCGATTGAGAGGGGGGGGTCGCCTTTCTTTTTCCTTAATCAACTCGACATACCCTGCATCTGGAGCACTCGGTTAGGCAATAGCACCCCCCCCCCCCCCCTCTCCATATCCCACACCACAGCATCTTACCAGCAGGGTTGCCAGGTTTGGCTACATTGCCAGGTCGGTGGCGGCAGAAAATACGTCTTGGCTACTTTGTGGCTACTTTCTTGTTCCCTTGATTCTAACTAAATAATCGTATCCCGTGACCTCACAGGCGCGGGCGTTCGAGTATGCGGTACCAAAACATGGCGGCGTAGCCGTGTTTCCAGCGCCCAAAATTAAATTTGGCCCTTGCATTACACAAAAGAAGACACTTTTAGATACGTGGCCGCTACTTCGGGGGAAGACTGTTCTACGGGGCCTGACTATGCAGACCAGTGACCACGTATCGCTGAACATTACCTTAAACTGTAATTGGAAGAGAATAGGACAATCAAAACGCCATCCGGTTCTAGTAACGTTGCCCAGGACGCTCTGCACTCATCGACATTAGAAATTCGATAGCCGACGAATAGCTCTATTTCTTAGGATTAGGTACCGACTGCGACTCGGGAATATTAACTGCTCGAACTTCATCGTGAGAAACGATTGCAAAAGAGACTGCAATATATGCCTCAACCCACTAACTGTTATTTTGAGCCCACTCATATTTACTGTCGCCATAAGGGCGGCACTTGTATAGCGCTTCTTTGAAAAGTCAAGCATGACGTGTGAAGAGAGTGTCATTTCGCAACAGCGTAAGAAGTTTCGTAATTCATAACGAAATGAGGGCCAAGTCAACAATTCACGCTTTAATCTCAGCAAATGTGACTTTGAAGGGTTATTTTGCTGTACGTATTAAGGGTTTATGCTTAAGGACTAGTATTAAGGGACTAGTATTAAGGGACTAGTATTAAGGGTCTGTGCTTCTAGGTGATTTATATTGTTCGGTGACAATTATGATTGATATTATTCTATTGTTAAACCTTATTTTGTGTCTCACATCCACGAATCTCCCCGTGAAGGACGCGGACGACGACAAGGCTAGGCCCTAAGGAGGTTCGCCCCTAGGTAGGTAGGTACTAAACTTTATTAAAGTCCTGAAGAAGTCATCCCCCAATTTTCATTGAGGGAGGACCGCGGGCCGCTCTTTCGCCCCTGAAAAAAAAAAAAAACACGTTAAAATACACCGAAAGAAAGAAAGTTACTTTCTCTCCTCCACTACGTGGCGCCACATCGCGCATTCACGTCGAGTCACGAACGCGTCGAGTTCCAGCGAGAAGAGAGAAGATACGCCAAGCGGCGTGAATCGGCTGCGCCCTGAAATCCACAGCGGACTATGCACTCCTCCCTTTCACACTCTTTCCTTCTCCTCCTTTAAACCCCCTTCCTAGCAATGCAGCAGCATCCACAGCGCATACGCAATGTGAAAGACCCCGAGCGAGAAAAAGATGCCCTGAGCCTGAGCCTGCCAGAAGACTTTCTAATCCTGGCACCCACAGCCGGGCGGACCTTGGCCTTTTTGCTTTACATTTACCGTTTCTTACTTTGTACTTCTTTTTCCTTCGTCTCCGTCACCCCGAGCCCCTCGCTTCCTACCTACCCAGTCAGTGGCATGCCAGCGTAGAGCCGCCTGCTCGCAGAAGGCGTCGACGCGAGAGAGCATGGCACAGATGGGTCTGCCAGCCCCCCTTCCAGAGCACCTACACCTTCCACTGCGTAACCCACCGGAACTACGTCCAACGATCAAGTCATGCAGGCGGCTCGCCTGCGTTGCAAGACTTCCCCGTTCCGTGGCTCGTTTCGTAAGATTTCACCGCACAGCCAGCCGTGCACCCCGACGGTCTGCGGCACGGCGAGTGGCTTTTCGTGCGAGATCGAGATCACTCGACGACGTATACAACGTCACGTTCACGACAGCGTTGCGCTGGGGTTTTAACGCGTACGCATTCTCGGGCTACCATCCGCGCCTCCGTCCGCCCGAGGCTCTGTAACACAAAGCTTGACGCCGAACAAAAAAAAAAAAAAAAAATCCACGCATCTCCACGAAGTGAATGATGACGAGTGGGCGAAGCTCGGTCCTAAGGTCCATAATGTCTACGTTGAAGTCGCCGACTAGTATATAAAGGGTTTGTGCTTGTAGGTGTTTTATATTGTTTCTTCACAATTATAATTGTTGTTCGCCTATTGTAGACCTTTTTTATATTCACATACACACATGTTTCGACTAGAGCAATGTTTTTCTAACCACCATGACAGCGGACAGTCAGCTTCGACGACAAAGCTAGGTCCTAAGGTCCATAATGTATACGTTGAAGTCGCCGACTTGTATAAAGGGTTCCGTGCTTCTAGGTGTTTTATATCGTTCTGTCACAATTATGATTGATATTAGTCTATTGTTAAACCTTTTTTTGTGTGTCTCACATCCACGAATCACCCCGTGACGGACGCGGACGACGACAAGGCTAGGCCCTAAGGAGCTTCGCCCCTAGAAAACTCACAGGCTCCCTTAGGCATTTGCTTAAGACGACCAGATTGGCGAAAACCAGCTTTTTTAAAGTCGATGCATTGATCATGCCCCCCCCCCCCCCTCCATCCGAAAGCTTTCTGTACCAGGACCGAAGGAATCGCAATCTCTCGGCACCTAACCTGTTTTTGCACTGCCTCCGTGAGCGGCCCAACGCTGACGAAGCGATGACGTTGTGTCGTGACGTCATCCCATGACGTCATGATGACATGACGAAATTCGGAGCTCTGTGACGTCATGGTGAAGTCATCGCTCGATGATGATGATGATTTCTAGCATCACTCGCCATGATGCCGCCGACGGTCAATTTTCGCGTCTGAGGAGGCATCTAAGCCTTTCGCCTTAAAAAGGAAAGGTGCACTGAAATCTGCGTCATCACACTAAATATTGAAGCCCCAAAAACAGCACGAAGGGGAAGATGGAAACTTGCGATGAAAATATCAGTGTGCTCGAGCCGACGTTTTGACAAGTGGACTTCTCTTCTTCAGGTTAGCCCTTGAAGAAGACAAGTTTTAGTCTTGAAGAAGACAAGTCCACTTGTCGAAACGTCGGCTCGAGCACACTACCCCTGTTCACGGATTTTTTTCATTGACATTGAAGCGTATTATAAGGATGAAACTTTGACCTTAGGTTTCTCATAATACTGACACTATCACAGCTAAGTTAACGACGACAGAGTTCTCAAAGAGTAAGATGTCGGCCTGAAGTGACATTTACGGCACCGACGTAGCGTCCCTCGCAAAAAAGAAAAACCTCGTCGGCACCGCTAACGCACACGCCTCCAGCGCTGTCGCTATAGGTTATACACAGCGAAACATGACCTGCGCTTCCAGGAAATAAACAGCTACCTGCTGGGAGCCAACGAAATGTCAGCCATTCATGACTAAGCAAACAGTCGACGACGGGCCCTGTTCGGAATGCCGGGTCAACGATGTGCATGCAAGCCGCGAGGAGGAGGAGGGATGCTCACGGTGATGCATTGCGCTGCGTCAACTACAGCGTCGATGAAAACAGTTTCGCAGCTGTAGGCTATACATCGACCTTATTCGAAGCGTGCGTGCACTGACGAATTGCCAAAGTTCTCCCACGCGTCTTCCTTCTGTCATGATTTCCTTCTAATATTGCATTGTCTCCGGCAACGAACGCGATCGCACATACCTGACCCGTTCCGACAGTTCTTTCAACGCATCGGTCTCTTTCTGTCAATGTGTGTGTGCGTGTGCGTGTGTGTGTGTGTGTGTGTGTGTGTGTGTGTGTGTGTGTGTGTGTGTGTGTGTGTGTGTGTGTGTGTGTGTGTGTGTGTGTGTGTGTGTGTGTGTGTGTGTGTGTGTGTGTGTGTGTGAGCGCGTGTGTGCGTGTGACAATGCCTTCCTGGGGCCTCGATCCACTCACTTACTATATATACGGTTGAACTATAAGCTAGCAGACTATACCCCTAACGGCGCACGAGAATAATCGATAATTTCGCACCGAATTATATTACCGCATCTATTCGCATACTACTGGCTAGCAATGGCTAGTGTTCACCAAGCAATGGTTACAGTGGTTCGATAAATGGTGTTCTATTTGTTTATTTATTTATTTATTTATTTATTTATTTATTTATTTATTTATTTATTTATTTATTTATTTATTTACACTCTCAAGGGCCGAGGCCATTACAGAGGTGTGTGGTATATACGATTGTGAAAAAACCAAAACGTCTAGTTATACAGTGCTGGCTTATGATTAACTGATGAAGTTCATTGCATAAAGTTCTGGTTGTACATGAAGATTCCATTTTATACAACGCTAGCCAATCCTTCACGAAACGAATATGGCTAGTAGAGAAGTGACTGATTCGGCAAGGTTGACTGCTGCAGCGTCGACTGGTTATCGGCTGTTACGGTTTCAACATTATTGTGCCCGTTCAATCAGTATCCAATGATTCATAATTACGTCTGCACAACAATTGTCCACATTTTTTTTTTTTTTATGCTTCTGTCCCCACCAAAATACAGCGCGGAGATCGAACTAGCGACAACCATAGGCGCCGGCTGGATCTCGTCTCGGGGTATGCGAAGTCGTGTTGTATCGCGACTGTGGCGAGGGGGGGGAGGCGCTGCTGTGGCTCGAGGGGGGGGGGGGGGTTGCAAATGCCTCTTTTGCACCCCCCCCCCCGCCCTACGGACGCCCACGGCGACAGCGTTAACTATTAGAAGAAAGATGCTGCGGCTGCGTGGTCTCCGCGATCGATTAGCTCATGCACGGTACGTTGTTGGAGCTAATCGCAGAAGCCATGTTGCCGCGGGCAGTGCTGAGCCGACGCTTCTGAGTCATCATCGCGGCGAACGTTTGTTGTGACTAAGCGAATGCGAGTTCGAAGGAAGTCAGTCAGCTGGCCGCGGCGACCTTTCAGTGACGGTCAGAACAAAAAAAAGAGAACGGCTCTGTTACCGTGCCCGCCGTGAAAATGGCGGGAGGAAGAGAGAGAGAAACGAAAGTTCATGAGAATAGCAACTATCTAGGACGAAGAACGAAACTGAACCCAACTTAAAATACGATAGAAACAAAGAAAGATGGCGACGCAAGTTAGTTGCCTAGGCGCTCGATTACTCACGACGAAAACATACACGGACACACGTCTACGATTTCAAAAACAGAAGCCTTAGCGGGAAAATTAAGATAAGAAAAAATAAAGGAACAGTCGTTCGCAGTTGGGCTTCCAGCCAGCAAGGCGTGTTTACGAAATGCGTTTGTTCACAACGCTACGCGCTTTTCAACGAGAGTCAGAGAGAGAGAGGGGGGAAGGAAACAAAGATGGCTTCCTGCAGTGCAGGGAAGCCGCCGGTTTGTGTAGAATAAACGATTAATCAAGTGCGCTGCCGTATATAACTGCCTTTCGCTGCTCATATTACGCGTACCGGCTAAGCATTACCCTTCAGTCTTTAGTTGCTAAGCACTTTCCGCGAAGCTTCCTTTCCTTTATATTTAATTTCATTTCGAGGTTTCGTTGACTACGTATTACTCGGACAGAAAAGCCGACAGTACGAAATAAGTCGATCTTAGCATATGTCAATGTAAGCTGCCCAAACTGGTGTGCCCTACTGATGTCCACGAGAATGAATGAATGAATGAATGAATGAATGAATGAATGAATGAATGAATGAATGAATGAATGAATGAATGAATGAATGAATGCCCGTCCATACGTCCGTCTGTTTGCCTGTCTGTCCACGCAACAGGAGTTCACAGACCATGGCCTCCGAGATGGTGATCGGCGCCGCCAGCCAATCTCGGAGGCCATGCACAGACCGTAATGGTTGAGCGTAGCGTCGCGCTATGACGCCACCGTCGATATACTTCGCACCACGTACGCCTTCCGAAATTTATCTACACTACAGTACGCAGTTTGCACACACGTCGTCATGGCCGCCATCTTTGGGTACTAACGCATCGAGAAGTTATATGTAAGCAAGACATGCGCGCAGTAAGACATCCGTATAAGGGCGAATCGATAACAGCGATCTTCTGCCGAAAGACTGCCGCAGTCGAGCGTGAAACGACGCAGGCGCCTGATGATACTGCGATCTGACGTCACTGCAGCCGCCATGTTTGGGTACCAGTGCGGTGAGAAGCTGCTTACGTGACGTCATATTCGGTCTATATTGACAGATATTTCTTCCACCAAAGCAATAGCGCAGAAGGAAGTAAGGAGTGCTAAAACACAGATTATCAACCTAGACAATCAACAAGGCCGGAAAATAAGGTCAAGATGGTGTGAATAGAAAAGAAGCTTTATTTCTGAGCATGCGCAAACAGGTTCTCTGTCTACCATCCCTTCTGTCTCAGTGCGAACTCTCAGTTGATAGCCGGCCGTCTGAGCTGCAATTCCTGGCCATGGGCCGATAAGTTTTGCGCCTACCTTTTTTATTTTATTTATTTATTTATTTATTTACAATACTGCTACTCTCTTGCGAGAGCATGGCAGTTGGGCAGTACAATGATTTTTCACAAAAATTTACAAAAAAAAAATGAAACATAGATCAAAGCAAACACTTGCAAGCATAACAAGCAGTATGCTTGTTATGCAGTAAGCAGTTTTCCACCACACTGCGACCTTTCCGTTGATAGTCGGCGCATGCGTTGTCTGCTTCTCTTGCCTGCACGTGTGCTCGCCTTACTTCCTTGTACGTTGAGTCTCAAACAACCATAAGCCCAATAACGCGATGGTTCGAGCTAGTTGGAGATCAAAATATTGGGCGAAAAAACTTGCAGACGAGCGACGGCAAGAAACACGGAAAAGCGTTAACTTCCCTTTGATCACGTGTTCCAGGCCCTTAGCCAGGGGGGGGGGGGGGGTCCTAGGGGCCCGGGCCCCCCCTCCCGAAATTCGGATTGAGGGGGGTGTTTTACCGAGAAAAAATACTGAAAACAGGGGGTTTTCAAGGTTTTCAACAGGTGCCCTCCCCCCCCCCGAAAAAAATTTCTGGCTACGGGCCTGACGTGTTCATTCCTTTGAAGCTATTCATTTGACATAAGATCACTTAGAATTTAGCGCTCGTTTTTGTTGCCCCCTCTTGCCAAAAAAGATTTTTACGCTTATATAGTATTGTTGCGTATAAGCTCCACTTTATACATATGTCGTTACTTTACATGTCGTTCAAAGCAATAGCGCCGCGCACGTAAGTGGAGCCCCGGGAAGCTGACGAAGTAAGATACGTTCCTCTCTTCGATGGCTCGCAATTTTTAGATGGCATGCAAGTTGCAGCAAGACAGGCAAGCGGACGGGCGCCCTGTACACTGACCACGCGCAACTTTTCCGCGTTCCTCTTGCTCCTTATGGTGCAATACATCTAAAGACGCGACTAAGGTCTCTGATACTGGTTTGAGGAAATGAAGGACTCACATATCTGCTACACGAAATGGGAACAAGGAGCAGTGTCGTGCAGAGGGGAGAGCAAAGTGTATAGTGAAGGAGAGGTGGCCACCTTCCCGAGATAT
>JALIZH010016728.1:22500-53230 GCA_030522465.1 Rhipicephalus appendiculatus
AGTTCTGCGGGATTCCGCAGAACACATTTGCATCACCCCATCAACCTCGGAAGAAATATTTTGGCTCAGCCCCTGGTAAACAAATACCGGCGCCAACACCTCCTTGCATCAATTTATTAATTAACTGAAAAAGAAAAGGAATAGATAAAGCAGGCGGGTATGCAGCAATAGCCAAGCCTGGTTGGCCGCCGGGTCCAGCGCGGACTCATTTTTCCCTTTGCCGTATTTTAACGTTCATACTCCGCATGCGGAAAGCGGCCGAATGCCGGGGCCTCTTCTGTTTAGCCGCGCGTTTGCGAGACGTCATTTCACATTTGTTTTGTTGCTGCCCGCTTGAAGGCGCTCGTCAACACACCTCTCAGCGAGGACCGCGTAGAATGTCCACCTCCGATAAAACGCACTTGCGTTCAGAAGGAACTCGGTTCCAACCAGTGGAATAGCTAGGTTGGCGGCGGATTGGGGCCTTCAACTGTGGTGTTGGGTTCGGTTCATAGGAGTGCGAATGAGGGGGCAGGGGGAGGGGGGCACCCCCCTAGTTACCAAAGAAGGGGGGGGGGGGCGAAGTCTGCCCCATACATTGACTTAATAGGGGTGGGGGGCACTGCAACAAACCGATGACGACTTTCCTTGTTTACTGTCCTGGTGTATTCTGAACAAAAATTTAGTTGAGAGCCAGCGCATGTCGTGTGCACTTATTTCGTCCTTCGCAATTTTCTTGTGAACGCTGCGCAGCCCTAGGTATGAATCCATACTAATTCTAGCTCAATTTTTCCATTCTATGTCAGTATATATAGGTGGTTGGTTACGATCATAGAGTTTCTTAAAATTAACTAGAGGGGACTCTGGCGCTGCGGGCGTTCAGCCACCATGGGAATGATGGGTAGTACACAAATTTGCCTATTCTTCGTGCTTCCGGCTTCGAACGCACTCGTGGCTTTGTTTATTGTTGCGTTTTCGTTCTGTTTCTCATAAAAGAATGGACCATTGTGAACTTCGTGAGCCTATTTGAATTCGTGAGCCTAATAAGGTCAAGGTGGTGAAGCGTAACTGCTAAACCTTTGCTGAACTTCGAATTGCAGCAAAGCGGATTCAGGCCATACGGAGCCAAAAGAACGAAGACTAGGCAAGACTAGGCAAATTTGTGTACTACCCATGATTCCCATGCAGGCTGAAGCACCGTGTGTTGCAGCTCCCATAGACACTAGCGCCAGAGTTCCCTCTAGTGTATTTATAAGAAACTCTATGGTTACGATACGGTGTTACACTAGGCTAAGCTTGATGATCACGGTGCTTTATTGAAACGTAGCTTGTCAGGTTCTATACACTTTGAAAACACCGCCAAAATCAAAACGAGCAGACGACACCAGCAGACGACACAAGCACCGACATTACCGTAAAAACCGACGCGTTTACGCGCATCTGCACGACGCCGTTTCAGGTCACCGTTCCGTGGACGAAAACAAAGCCCTCTCCGGAGCGCCTAATTCATTTTACGAAGCGCACGAGGCAGCGGGGAGGGGCTGCAGGGCAACGGCACGGAAGACAATAGCCTTCGGACGGCGACGACAAACGCGGAGGGAAGCACGGAGGTGGGATTGGCGGGAAGCATCTGCGCATCTGTGTCAAGGAGGCAGCCAATGTTTACGCGGCGGCACGGCGCGAATAGATCCCAGCAGGGTGCAACAGCCGGCACGCCGCTAGCTAACGCCGCAGCGCACAGACACGCACTTCTCTTTTACCATTATTCTCGTATCGCTCCCTTTTGTCTTTGTTTTTAGCTTTCTTTCCTTTCCTTCGGGCGACGGTTGTGCCGCCGGTCGCGCCTCTATTTTTCGCTCGTGCGCTTTCTCTCTCCCTCTCTCTACGCGCCAAACGGAGGAGGAGGAGGAGGAGGATGAGGAGGAGAGGCCTTGGGCGGTCCTCCAGGACCTAAAGGCAACGATGATCGGGCAAGAAAAATAAAATAAAATAAAAACAAGAAATACGAGTGTCGACGACGACACTTTTAGAGCGCCTTCCGCGGTGGCGGCCTACGAATAGACCGGATATAAACAGACAACTCGATCATCGTAACGACATCGATTGAAAACAATGTTGCAGGTATAAAATGCAGATATACGATGCCAGACAACATTTATCATAATTTAGGCAACAATAGCGGACGCTTTCCAGAGGAAAGCATCGTGGAACATTTCTTTTTCCCGGCGCGCAACAACATTGAACAAAGCAAGAACAGGGTGCACATCTGTAAAGTGAAGTTCACTTGATGTTCGGCGTTTCTCTTCTGCGTGTCCTTCTTGCGCCATGAATAACTACTTCTTCAAGTTTTAGCTGCCAAAACCACGATATGATTACGAGGGACGCCGTAGTGGAGGACTCCGAAAATTTCAACCACCTGGTGTTCTTTAACGTGCAGCTAAATCGAAGTACACGGGCCTCACGCATTTTCGCTTCCATCGAGAATGCGACCATCGCGGCCGGGATCGAACCCGCGACCTTTGGGTCAGCAGCCGAGCACCATAACCACAGCAGCCCGCCTGAGTATCCTTGTTGCCAACACCGAGTCAACACATCCAATCAATTACTCATATTCAGCCAACGTTGCCATGTGCCTATAGTACCCGAGTAGATACGGTAGCTGACTGTGGTCAGAAACCGGACATTGTGTTCCACAATGAGGGTGAATGAGAAACAGAGATTGCCATAAATATGACAGGCGAAGGAACGGTTTCATCGATGGGGAAACGAGAACGGGAATCGATAAGATATGTAGTGTGTAAATACGATAATACTATTCTTGAAACTACTCCGTAATGTTCTTACATCACGTTACACGCCTTGCAGGTTCCCTAACGTCGAGATTTTTTTTTATTTTATAATTTTTTGCCGACGAGTGTTTGTGCTCGCTCTTTGTACTTTCCGTGTACCGTTATCTCTGTCATAGTCTGCCAAACGTATGCACACACACAATACGCACACACCAAACTTCGGTAGGCGTATGCGTGCCCGACGTACTACTCTTTCTTCCTTTCTTTCTTTCTTTCTTTCTTTCTTTCTTTCTTTCTTTCTTTCTTTCTTTCTTTCTTTCTTTCTTTCTTTCTTTCTTTCTTTTTCCCGCATTTCGCAATGCTCTAACCACAGTCAGCTACCTCAGAAGAGTGGTTTGTTGGGCGAGTTGGTTAAGCACTACTATTTATATGAATGTTTTTCAATAAAACTCAGTTGATAGTTTGCGCTGTGTTCGTGTGGTTCTTTCTTTGTCCCTGTCTTTTGCGCTCTATTCTGCTATGATAGTCAGCTATACCGTATCTACTCGTGTACTATAGGCACATGGCAACGTTGGCTGAATATGAGTAATTGATTGGATGTGTTGACTCAGTGTTGGCAATAAGGAGACCAACTTCTACGAACTTCTTCCTTCCTATACGTGCCAGCAATTGGACCTTCAGCCCCCTGCGTAGCAGCGCCTACACTTTCGTTGTTACGGGCAACAACGATGATCACGCGTTCCAACCATCCAGGCAAGAATGAAATGCGGCAAGGCGAAATGACAAGTCAGCTGGATAAAATACCGTATTGACACATCAGAAAGTGCCGATAGCCGGCAAACCCGCGATCGATAGAGCATCACGTATTGGAAAATGACGCACGCAAATACGGGTGTGCCCAGCGCGCCTGCGAGGGCCGCATTTCTTTGCGCTCACAGGTGCCAGGTTTTCTTTTTTTTTCTTTTTTTTTTCGGTCAGCGCAAATTCGTCATGCACGAAAGGTTCGTTTAAAACAACGCCCCACAACAACGAGAAGCATACAGTAAAACAGCTCGCTCACCTTTGCTTCTTGAAACTGTGAGCACAGCTGTACAAGAGAAAGAAAAGGTATATTACGTGAGTTACAATTAGTTAATGCAAAAATAAGTAAATTAATTATAAGTGAATCGATTGCTACGCCAATTTAGCCTTATGTCCGATCGAGGGATGCACATAGGTAGCTCCAGTCACGACAAGCAGCAACTACAAAAACTGCACACGGCTTCCTGAAGATGATGATTTTTAATAACACCCCGTTCGAAATAAAGCGGTGACTGCGTGCGTGCGTGTGCGTGTGCGTGCGTGTGTGTGTGTGTGTGTGTGCGCGCGTGCGTGTGAGTACGTGCGTGTTTTAGAGCGACAAGCAAGCCAACCCGCGCGAGCCTCGCCGCTTTCGAAAAGTTACGTAACATACCTATAGAAGTTCAAGTTGGCCAACGGAAGACAGAGATATGTATTAAACGCAGAGCTCAGTTGTTACGCAAGAGAGACACACACGCACACACACAAAAAAAGCAACGCTTATTCCTTACCGCGCCGACTGCTGCAACAAATTACAGTCGGACTGTTTATATCTTCACAAATATCCAAACACACCCACAAACAAAACAAAGAAAGGGCATCCCGCAAATATCGCGCTATGATTATCCAAAGTCGGCCCGCAGCGTTTCCATTAATAAACGACCCACGCGACGCCGGTAAATGCGGCGTCTAAGCTCCGGACGATATTAAATAAAAAATTACACCATCTCCCGCTAAAGGGAACCATGTGTAGATGTGAAGCAGCGGGCGCTAACGCTTACACTGGCGGTGGCGTTCACGCTGGCCCTATCGCAGCGTTGCGCAGGAGAGAAAACTGAGGAGGCGCAAAGCACGCAGTGATGGAGCGGTGTTTCCTACTGGAACATGCCAATCGCTGCTAATGGGCAATGAGAGACAGAAGACTCCGACTGGACACAGAGACCCGCACTCCGCTTTTAGTTAACGCGCACTCTCCGAATTTTTATTGTTCAACAACGCACAGGAGAAATCTTCCACCGGCACCACCTTGGAGGTCAAGATCCATTGCCATATATACGGGATGGCCAGTGAACGGTTGTGCAGCGCGAGCAGTCGGTTTTTTCAACCAAGAAACTCGCTAGCAGACGCTGCCTGCGTCGGCGTCGCGAGGCGAGAGAGGGGGAAGCGGAGGAGAGGAGAGAGAGGGGGGTGACACGCATGCGCAGTGGGAGTGTGAACGCCGTGGGCAGGGATGCGTAGAGGAGAGAGGGGGGGAGCGTAGGAGAGGAGAGAGAGGGGGACGCGCATGCGCAGGGGGAGTTAGACGCCGCGGGCAGGGATGGAGAGAGGGGGGAGTGTAAGAGGGGGAGAGAGGAAGGGAGGCGCATGCGCAGTGAGGGTGTGGTTGCCGTGGGGAGGGATGCCTAGAGGAGAGATAGGGGGAGAGGAGGTTTTTTATTTTTATTTTTTTCTTTAACTGTTTGCGCATGCGCAGTAAGGGTGGGCACGCGGCACACCACCACCACCACCGGATTAAGCTTCGCCATAAGATGCTTCACATCTAACAAACAAACCGTCACTTCTCGCACCTGCCCCGACAGTGACGCACCGGTGTGATGCGGGAAACAAAATATAACAAGGTCTGACAGCGAATGGACCCTAAAAAGGAAACGCGCATACCTCTACATTCGAGCGGCAAAAAAATTTAGTAACAGTCGCCGCCGAACTTGTCAAAAAGAAAAGTGTGGCGAAATGCCCCCCCCCCCCCCCCCCTTCCACTCCTCTCTTATATAGGATGGTATATGGTATACACTCAAACCTCGATATAACGAACCCGGATATAACGAAATATCGGTTACAATGAAGTTAATGAAGAACAGTCCTGTAATGGATACAGTGTTATGAATATACGTTTATAACGAATTTTCGGATACAACGAACTTATTTGCGAGTAAGATGCAACTTTGTTATAATGAGCTTTGAGTGTATATGCATACAACAGCAGTTGCAAAACACCTGCCTATTAAGAGCGCGCCTTTGTTTTTTTTTAAATAACAATGTGCCTGGCAATACACGTCGAATGCTAGGCCGCGTGCGCTGAAGAAAATTCCAACCTTCAACAGAAAAACGTTCACAAATGAAGAAGGGCAAGAAGAAAACACGCCGGTCCAGAAGGGTTGCAACGTGCCACATTTTCCGCGCTATACGCAGCGGGGAGAATGCCATTAAAGGGGACGATAAAACAGCAATTTTGTAGGCTGATTAAATAGTCCTTTTGAAATTATCTCAGTTAACGTCACAACATCGCCATCATTAGAAGAGGAAATGAAAAGTGGCCGTCCTGTTTTACGAATACCGTACTTTTCGCGTTTTATCCATCGTGGCCAAGTAACCATCTTTCAATATGAAACAATGGAGACAACAGACAATAAAGCCAAGAAAAGCATATGGGATATATTATCTGTTGTTCTTTAATTGTAGTGTAATGATTATAACTTAAAATGAAAAGAATTAAACTAGGACGAAAAACCACCCTTTCCGTCGGTGGGACACCCGAACCCAAAACCTTCGAATGACGCGGTATTCCAATCTTGACACGTTCATTAAATCCGCAACCGCGAGTCTTTGAAATCTTCTTGAAATACCCTGCTGACTTAGCACAGTAATATGGCATAGGTCCGCTGCGCATGCGCAGCATTCTTATATATTTAGAACTGGTACGGGCCGGGGTATTTTCATTTATTATGTTTTTATTTTTTACCCCAAGATAACTAATGCATATTTGGGACTGCCGTTGGGAGAGCTGGCGCTTCACGGTGTTCGAACTTCACTGAATACAATTCAGCACACATCGCTGCTTCGAGTCTACAATGAGTTGTTGTTGTTGAGTTGTTGAGTTGAGTTTATTTGCCACAATACAGTTATACAGTTTGTGTTTGGGACAGGGGAAAAAAAGCTGCATGTAACAGCTTGACAATGCCCCGCGTCCCAGATTCACTGTGGAAAACACGACGGTAAAAAGAAAAGTAAATTTGAACACAATCCAAACCAACATTGCACATACAATACATTGAAAAAAGTTCAACA
The DNA here is from genome assembly GCA_030522465.1 of Rhipicephalus appendiculatus. NCBI lineage: Eukaryota > Metazoa > Arthropoda > Arachnida > Ixodida > Ixodidae > Rhipicephalus > Rhipicephalus appendiculatus. Next base: position 29,394 of record JALIZH010016728.1, read on the forward strand.
AAAAGTAAATAATAATACGAACATATATTAATAATAATAATAATAATATCTGGGGTTTAACGTCCCAAAACCACGATATGATTATGAGAGACGCCGTAGTGGAGGGCTCCGGAAATTTTGACCACCTGGGGTTCTTTAACGTGCACCTAAATCTAAGTACACGGGCCTCAGCATTTTCGCCTCCATCGAAAATGCAGCCGCCGCGGCCGGGATTGAACATATATTAACAAAGCGCTTTTAAAATAGAAGAATTAGAAAGAGTACGTACATTCTCATGAGTAATTTTGAAGTTATTTCAGAGTATATGGCAAACAAGAACACAGTGCCTCAAAACCGTAATTGGTGCCAAAAATAGTTCGCCAAGTCTATGAACCACTTTTCGAACTGGTATAGCGCATTATGGTAAAAAAAAAAAAAAAAAAAAAAAAAAAAAAAAAAAAAAAAAAACGGCCGAGCAGATCGACACAAGAGGACAGAGCGCTAACTTCCAACATTATGGTAACTTCTTTACCATAATGCGCTATACCAGTTCAAATACGACGAACCAACTCGCCCAATCTTCAACGCTTGTGGACTATCAACCACGTTCGCGCGCGTCCTACGTACCGGAAAACACGGCACCCCACGCGATATCGCGATGCAGAGGCAGCTTAATGTAATGGAAGGGCGCTCGCACTGGAACGGGGGTGCATAATACAACACTCAAGCCACGTACTCAGTGTACACCAGTGTAGCAGCACAGCCCGGCCAACCAGAGGAGCCAACGAGGTTTTCTAAATAACACCGTGGTCCGCACACGACCGCAGGGCCTTTGGGGGCCGGCTGTCCGCGTCGGTATCGTGGCAAACTATCGTAGCAGTAAATCAGTTGAGTACAATAATGAATACCAAGTTGTAGTTTAACTGAGTACTAGTGTTGCACAGCACCTCCATCAATTTGTAAAGGTGTTTACTGGACTGCACTCGGCGACGATGAGTCTATAAGGCGCTGTAGAGGACGACCCACTAAACCGTCCCAAGGGCTTTTCGCTACAGGCTAGTTGGTTCAGCGTTTTAAATGCGAATGCATTTCTTAGTCGGGCTATGTCAGGCATCCGGCGTTGGCGTTGTCCGGCGTTGTCCGCGCGCCGGCAGGTGTTATCTCTCCGCTCTCACTCCCTCTCCCATAGCAACAGCTGCGGGCGCGCGCGCTTAACCTCGCCCCTAGCAACCGGAGCAGGTGGTGCGGGCGGAGTAGCGGAGAGTGAGTGGAGAGGAGGAGCGCGCTCTGGTGTGTGAGGGCGCTCGCATCGCGGGAGCTCGGCGGAGCTATATATGAAAACAAAAAAAAAACAAAAAAAATAAAAAAATGAAAAAGAAATGAAAAAAATGAAAAAAAAAACAGAAAAAAAAGCAAAAAAAAAAGGCGCTGCGCCGTGCTCCCGACCGGGCTGCAGAAATTAGGCGCCTTTTCCTTCTTCGAACCACAACCACCATATATAAATGGAGTGAAGCGCGCGCGAAATGCATTCGCATTTCCTCACGATTCCCTTCGGGGAGGTGGGGGCATTTTTTTTAGAAATAATTTGCTTTCTTTCGCTGTTCCTTTGTAGACTGTTCCTTTGTAGACTTGAAACAATTTGTAGCTTGGTAGTGGTAGTGTCGTTAGTAAAGCACGATAATAAGACGCGCGCGCGCAAACATGCACACACACACACACACACACACACACACACACAGTGGGTGTAGTCAAGATGATGATGATGATGATGTATGCTGTGGGGATGAACCTTGCGTACACACGGCCTCGATTAAATAAATGACCGCTAAATTTGCAATATAGGAAAATAGCTCCCCCCCCCCCCCCACTCCCGAAAAAAAAAAAGAATTAAAGACGGCCAGGAAGGCATGCACACCTTTCGTGGTGTCCTATTTCCCAATTATGGGAATTTAGAAATTAGCAGAATGAACTAACTATATAGCCCCCTTCAAGACATTCTAATAAAAAAAAAAAGGTTCAAAACTTGGAACGCAATGTTCACGGATTTATTTCGCACGCCTCACTCATTGCGCAGTTGGGACAGCATCCAATCTCAAGCAGTTCCCTCCCCTCTCCCTTTCCCTTGGGGACAGTTGAACTTAAAAAAATCGCCAATATATAGATTTAGTTTGTTTTTTTTTTTTCTCGTTTTATCTCTCTCACGCTGTGGCTGCGAAACTGAAGCTCTTCGCTTCCCAGTTCTATACAATGCCCCCTCGAGACTTCTTTTTATTATTATCTTTTTTTCTTTTCGCCGCGTTAACGGGCGCTCCTGGATGAGAGCTATAGAAAGTAGCCGTCTTGCCAAGAGCGGAGAAACAGTCGCTCCACTTCCGCAACGGCAAGCATTTTCTCAAGGGCGGCACTTGCAACGTGAACCGATAGCGATACACGAAACCGCCGATACCCTGAGGGGCTGTTTCTTCGCAGCATGTATCCGATGCTATCGGTAGCTGCTTTCTTTCTTTCTTTCTTTCTTTCTTTACTTCCTTTCTTTCTTTCTTTCTTTCTTTACTTCCTTTCTTTCTTTCTTTCTTTCTTTACTTCCTTTCTTTCTTCCCTTCTTTCTTTTTCTTTCCTTCTTTCTTCTCTTCTTTCCTTCTTTCTTTCTCTATTTGAGTGTGAGGCAGCGTGAGCAGTGAGTTGAGTGCCTTTCTTTGTTTTTCTTTCTTGCTTGCTTTATTTATTTATTTGTATGTGTGCGAAAGAGTGAGTGAGTAGGTGAGTGAGTGAGAGTGAGTGAGTGAGTGAGTGAATGAGTGAGAGTGAGTAAGTGTGTGTTAGTGAGTGAGTAAGTGAGTGAGTCAGAGTGAGTGAGTGAGTCAGTGAGTAGGTGAGTGAGTGAGTGAGTGAGTGAGTGAGTGAGTAGGTGAGTGAGTGAGTGAGTGAGTGAGTGAGTGAGTCAGTGAGTAGGTGAGTGAGTGAGTGAGTGAGTGAGTGTTAGTGAGTGAGTGTGTGTTAGTGAGTGAGTGTGTGTTAGTGAGTGAGTGAGTGAGTGAGTAGGTGAGTGAGTGAGTGAGTGAGTAGGTGAGTGAGTGAGTGAGTAGGTGAGTGAGTGAGTGAGTGAGTGAGTAGGTGAGTGAGTGAGTGAGTGAGTAGGTGAGTGAGTGAGTGAGTGAGAGTGAGTGAGTGAGTGAGTGAGTGAGAGTGGAGTGAGTGAGTGAGTGAGTGAGTAGGTGAGTGAGTGAGTGAGAGTGAGTGAGTGAGTGAGTGAGTCAGTGAGTAGGTGTGAGTGAGTGAGTGAGTAGGTGAGTGAGTGAGTGAGTGAGTGAGTGAGTCAGTGAGTAGGTGAGTGAGTGAGTAGGTGAGTGAGTGAGTGAGAGTGAGTGAGTGAGTGAGTGAGTGAGTGAGTGAGTGAGTCAGTGAGTAGGTGAGTGAGTGAGTGAGTGAGTGAGTGAGTGAGTGAGTGAGTGAGTGAGTGAGTGAGTGCTTTTCCTTTCACCTACCTATTTTCCTTTCTAGTCCTATTAAGTACCTCTCTAGCGCTCTCCCCATGGAGAAGCGGTGAACATTTACAACGGTGCCCCCCCGGGGGGCGAACGAGACAGTTAGAAGAGCGTACGTAACGCAACTAACCGAGAACGCGATTGGGAACTGCGCCAGCTGCTATTACAGGCGCGCTCAACGCAACGCAGCGCAATCACGCGCGAGCAGAAGAGGAAAGATAAAGAGGAGGAAAAGAGAAAAGATTGCGAGACGAAATGACCAAACGGAAAGAAGGTACAAAAGCTTGGCATTTGCCAGGGTCAGGCAGAGACACGGAAGTACATTCATTGTATCAGTTTGTCGCGTTGTTATAAAGAAAGCACTAAGCTGTAGGGATCGCCGCAAAAATTGTGAAGGCCATATTAATCAATTTACCGCCTAGATCGCTCAATCGCCTCTCTCTCTCTCACACACACACACACACGCGCGCGCGCGCTCGCACGCAAACAAACATACACGCACGCAAACACACACACGTACGCACGCACGCACGCACCCAAGTCCATACGAAGGCAACAAGAGACACGTACGATGAGAACGCTTCTGTTTTCACTACTACTTTTTTTTGTTATTGTGTTTGGTTGCTCGAAATGCCTGAGTAAACAATTCTCGAAACGCACACAGCTGGAACAGCGCATAAAATGCGCTGATAAAAGCGTCCTTGACCCTTGCCTCATGCGCACATTTCTATCCCCTCGTTTATTTATTTATTTATTTATTTATTTATTTATTTATTTATTTATTTATTACAGTCAAGTTTGATTGATTGACTGAAGTACGCGGTAGGCTATATGCTTTGTTTGTACAGCAAACGTGCGCCATTACTAAGTGCACCCTATAGCTATTCATTGGTTCTTTCAAAAATTGAACGACTAAATGAACGAAAATGTGGAGTTGAAGCGTTGCCAAAACTAGGCGATCGGCATAAACGAAATCATTTTAATTGCATTATTATTATTATTATTATTATTATTATTATTATTATTATTATTATTATTATTATTATTATTATTATTATTATTATTATGCTCAATACTTCATTCAACTTACAAAGCACAAAGTTTGAAAACTGGCTAACCTTTTTTGTCTTTCCGTCTATTTCTTCCTTCCTTCCTACAATCATGCAGAGCCAGTTTTTTTTTTTTTTTTTTTTTTTTTTTTTTTTTTTTTTTTTTTTTTTTAACGCACTCAAAACATTTCCTGTTCGCGAACGCAACTTATTATCGGTAAAACGTGGAGCGACTATGGCGAAGTCGCACAACGAACTAAATATACGTTAACCTCCAAGACCACACGTACAGTTCCGAGTCAGTCGACGGCTGCAAAGACAGTGAGCGCACATGGAATGGAACCGTTCAGAGTCTTGCGAGAGATTGCCGGCGATTAAATGATCGAGCAGCGGCCCAGTCTATGCGTGGCTCAAAGGCGATGCCACTCAACACTCATCGCGCCCACTTTATATAGCCCCGCACAAAAGGGCGCCCCAATTCCATCGCGACAGTTCGCTGCTTCGAGTACGCTGCAAAGCCTGCACTGGGAGAGATTTTGAGAGAACTTTATGGGGACACCAAAGGCAAATATTAAGACGACGCGGGTTGTTGAAATGGCGTTCCGGAAACCTCGCAATGCTTGTTTCGTGCCAAGGAAATGCTTACTTTGAAAGAAAATCACGTTTTAGTTGTCCGCTTACCGATAGCGCGATTCAAACCGCCCGCCTCCGAGCTATGGGCCCGTTTCAGTTGATAGTCCGCGCCTGTTTGAGCTTTTTTAGGGGCGAAGCTCCTTAGGGTGTGGGTCTGTCCCTCCTCTGTAGTCGTAGTAGTAGTAGTAGTAGTAGTAGTATAGGTAGGTAGGTAGGTAGCCACGTGTAGTGGAATGTACTCACTCCACGTGATAAAGATGACGATGACGCATTATAGTGGAATGTGCCCACTACACGTAATAACGATGAAGTATAAGCGCGTTCCAGTATAGTGGAATGTACCCACTACACGTGATAAAGATGACGATGACGCAGTATAGTGGAATGTACCCACTACACGTGATAACGATGAAGTATAAGCGCGTTCCAGTATAGTGGAATGTACCCACTACACGTGATAAAGATGACGATGACGCAGTATAGTGGAATGTACCCACTACACGTGATAACGATGAAGTATAAGCGCGTTCCAGTATAGTGGAATGTACCCACTACACGTGATAAAGATGACGACGACGCAGTATAGTGGAATGTACCCACTACACGTGATAACGATAAGTATAAGCGCGTTCCAGTATAGTGGAATGTACCCACTACACGTGATAAAGATGACGATGACGCAGTATAGTGGAATGTACCCACTACACGTGATAACGATGAAGTATAAGCGCGTTCCAGTATAGTGGAATGTACCCACTACACGTGATAAAGATGACGATGACGCAGTATAGTGGAATGTACCCACTACACGTGATAACGATGAAGTATAAGCGCGTTCCAGTATAGTGGATTGTACCCACTACACGTGATAACGATGACCGATGACGCTGATGACCATGAAGTATAAGCGCGTCCCAGACCACACATTCTCTTTCTGCCATGGATGAAAACGATCGAGCTTCGCCCACTTATCATCATTGACATCGTGGATATGGCGTGATTTTTTTTCTCTTTTGTGTTCCCGTCCGTGTTTTTCTGGCGCTGTTCCTCCATGAACCAGTACTAATTGGTGAGGGTGGCAATTTGGGCTTGTTGGTATTGTTGCATGATAATGTATGGAGCGCAGGCTAAAGACAAGGACTTCAGCCTGCGCTCCATACATTATCATGCAACAGTACTAATTGGTCCAACTTACCAAGCTTTTGTAGACGGAACTTGCGTCGTCCTCAACGGCAACGTCGATTTCTTATTCGCATGAATCGGATTGAAATGCAAGGATTTCAATTTACTCCATCTTTTAATTAATTGGAATAAAATGTTTTCATTTTGCAGTGAGTAGATTGACTACTAGTAATTAATAGTACTGAGGCCCTACTACGTTATTGGGCTTGTGTTCCGGCCACAACGTCCCACTGGCGGCGGAAATTGTGTCCTACATTTACCTTGACTTCTCGATTACTAAAGTGCAGCTTTACATCGCATTGAAGTTTTTGACGTTCTCAAGCGTAGACTTTTCACTCTGACAAAAAAAATGCTTGCGTAGTTCATGTCTGGCATCAAATGTGATTTGTTTGATGCGAAATCTGCCGCGCTTGTACTATGCTATGTGCAAGTAAAGCCAGTTGAACAGGCGCGAACGCCTACTCTAGCCATCAACCCTATCGTCAGCTACAATTACGTCAAGTGCCTTACTATTTCTCTCGATCTTTATTTATTACTTGTTGTGATAAAGGCATGCAAAACGTTTGCACAAGATCTATATACCCTGGATGGATGGTCATATAAAATAAAATGAAAATTCATTAATGATACACATACCAACACAAACACACACACCTCCGATGTTTCTTTTTATAAACAAGCTAGCTAAAATAAAAAAAAATCTTTTGGGATATTTTTTTTCTATTAATTTATTTTAAATTGGCTTAAGCCCGCTATACTACCCGCTGGAGCGGGCCGCCACCATATTCGTAAGTTATACCTGCACACAAGGGAAAGACAAAAGACAAAGGCTGGCGCACACTCAAAAAGTACGCGGCAGTGCTAGCCACACCAGCAGTGCTCCGCTAAATGTGCGCGCACGTGCTTCAAAGAAAGCCCCAAGAACGCGCGGCCATCTTGACGACACACACCCCGCGGCATACCGCGGCGAAAACCTTCTCCGGTCGCAACTCTTTCAAAACACCCCGGAACACCCTCAAGCCCGCGGCGGCCCCGATGATAGCACAGCACAGCAGCGTCCACATACTCCCCTTCGCTCTTTCTCTCTCTCTCTTTCCTCCTATACCAGATTCTCCTCCATCATCGAAATACCCAAGGTCAAGGCCAAGGCGCGAGAGAGGAGCCATTTCCCGCCGTTGCAAACGGCTCGCCCAGTGCACAGCAAAGCGCAGTGCCGCGAGGCAGTCGGGAAGAGGGTAGAACGACGCACCGCAGCAACCCGAGCAGCGGAACGAGCGAAAAAAGAAGAAAATGATAAGAGAAAGTCGGTGCGTGGCAAGCGCCCGGCAACAAAATAAAGATGGCTGCCGGTCACGTGACAGCTCGTTTATGGCCTCCTCTCCTTTTTTTTGCGCACACAGACTCTCAACAACGCTCGGTCTGCCTGAGCGTAATGGTAATCAGAGCTGTGTTGTATCGAAGGGCGAACAGCGAATCCGCCGACGTTTATTGCGCAACGGGAGATGGTTAGATAAGACTATACCAGCTGTTCTTGTCGGCTTAAATATTAATAACAATGGTTGTTGCTGTTCTACGTTCCAAAGCAACGATATGATTGTGAGGGACGCCGTAGTGGAGGGCTCCGGAAATTTCCATCACCTGGGGTTACCGAAGTCTAGGTACGCGCGGGCCTCTAGCATTTCTCCTCCATCGAAATGCGACCGCTGCGGCTGGGATTCGATCCCTCGACCTTCGGGCTGACGCTTTAAACGGAATCGCCCGGTTAGTGGAGCTCGGGCGATTAAAGATTACATGGTATGTGGATATCCCAGGTGATATCCCCAGAAGATATCACGGTGTGATTATGAACGCTTTTAGAACATAATTATGCCATAAGATTAGACAGAAAGACAGACAGACAGACAGACAGACAGACAGACAGACAGACAGACAGACAGACAGATAGATATTATGAACGCTTTAAATAATTATGCCATAAGAATAGATAGATAGATAGATAGATAGATAGATAGATAGATAGATAGATAGATAGATAGATAGATAGATAGATAGATAGATAGATAGATAGATAGATAGATAGATAGATCAGGCTGTTCACCTATGCTGATCGCCGAGATATTTTATAACAATTTGTTTTTCGTAACTTTATTACTACCATTTATCACCTATACAAGTTGCCTATAGCTGTTTTCCTGAAATCGGCTTTGCGGAAATCGACATGCGGAAATGGTCCCACGCACAGGTACATAAACCGTTATGATTTCTGATCACGTCGACAGTATTAACGAATTAATTAATTAAAATGAAAATATCTGCGCCGCAAGTCCGCGATGCCCTTCTTGAAGTGTGTGGATGGTCTCTCCTCAGCTACTTTATTCCCATCGAAGTGGTACAAATGTTTCACTTACATATCGGGCTTATTACCGTTGAAGTGTCGTAATAAGGAAGTTGTTCGAATGTGTGCGTGTGCGTGGACATGCGATGAATTGTGGGTGCGTGGACACACGGGGAATTGTGTCACAATATGTGGAAAAGGTTCACTATATAAGCGCGTAAGCCTTGCGCAATGTAAGTGGGCTTACACAACACCAGGAAATCGCATTACCCGGCAGCTAAGCACTACAATTCTCTTATACTCTGATGCAAAAAAAAAAAAGAAAGAAAAAAAAACTATAAAATGTGGCCGTGTGCTTCGATTAGCTAGCTCCGCGCATGCGCGGTAAGAAACTATGCTCAATTTGCGCGTTCACAATATTATTTTTTTTTCTACTGAAAAAGATGGGAAGATAGAACCTCTTTATCACACTTAATGGAATTCCACATAGGTTGTCGCCTGGCGCGGAAAAATTCCACGAACACTTTCGGCATACATAAATGGAAGGAGTTTGAAGTCTTTTCCGTCAGGTAGCATTAAATGGGCAAAACCCCATTTTATACAATCTGCCATATGAAGTTAATTGCTCTCAAATTTTGGTACTCGCTAACGTGAAGTTCCTTAGCGCAGTCAATTTTACCGGTCATGCAACATTCGAACATAACTGACTCCAGGCAGTGTACATTACTGGCACTGGTTTTCTTTGTAATGTGTGCACCTCCTACACATCTCTCAGTACCCAATAAACACTGAATTACAGACAGAGATGTTACGTGCATGGCTCTACACCACACCTTGTTATTTTTGCTACTACTATCAATCGCTACTGCTACTACTACCATCAATGCCACGACCACCGATATAGTACATGTACTATACTGCGACGACGACTACTGTTCCCACTGCAACTGCTACAACTTTTTTACTGGTACCAATGTACCACTGCGACTACTGAACTAGTGCTAATACTATTGCCACGGCAGCTACTACTATTGCTATAATGATACCACTTACACAGCGACTACTACTGCTGCGACCATTATCACTGTACCACTAGGCTCACTACCACTACTGATGTCCCTAACTACAGCTAACACCAACGCTACTACTACTGCTATCACTGCTGCTACTACTAATACCACTATTACCAATAATATTACCAATAATATTACCACCATTACTAGTACCAGTACTATATAACGACGACTATTACTATTACTACTGCAACTGCCTTTTACTACTACTACTACTATACTAAGCTATTACTCCTACAACTGCCACGAAAGTTACTACTATTGCTGTAATTATACTATCTATACGATCACACTTACTACTACTACTACTACCACCACTACCACTACTACTACTACCACAGCTACTACTACTACTACTACTACTACTACTACTACTACTACGACGACGACGACGACGACGACGACGACACTTTCGAATTAACCTTTTCCAGTGCGCTTCTCGAACCGACCCACAACTGCGCACCGTCTCTGTCGTACACAGCGTTCAGCAACAGCCAACTTCAGCGCACTAAGAAATACAGCAATAGACAGTACGGAGAAGCATCATACAAAGTATGTATGTACATGTATCACCAGCATACAGGGCAAACAGGTCACGGAGGTTCGGAGGTGCTGCACAACCACCTCCATCGGTTAAACCACCGTCCCGCGCTCAGTCGAGGCGAGATCTCCGAGAGAGAGAGAGAGAGTGATTCGAGAAGTCGAGGCGCTTCCCCGATAAATCAGCCAGCCTCTTCCTTCCCTCGTCCCTTCCTCATCCTTCATCCGCGAACTCTCCACGGAACACTGAGCCCCAGCAACGATCGCGAGCGTAGAGCCAGCGCTTCTCCAAGGAGTACAAGATCGGAGGACGCGCGCGCTGTTGCCAAGGGCGCCGCGCATCGCGTAGCGGTATGGTAGGCAGTACACATACATGCGCCACGTATCGTCTTTGTTCCTTTTAAAGAAAAAAAAAAAAAAGAAGAAAACAGCCAAGATCAATAAAGGACCCGCCGTTACTGTCCCAATGGGAGTACAACTCAATAGCGGCGTACATGTAGAGATTAAGTAGGATTAAATGAATTAGGAGAGTAGAGCGAAGTACTCAAGATTTCACTCTCGAGATCATGCCTTCCCTGCGTTTTTTTTTTTTTTCTGGTGCTCTTTAATGTGCTCTGTTTATGTACTCTGCGTGCGCATTTTAATGAAGCACTCGGCGCTCAATCCTGAACAAGTTGATCCCCCCCTACCCCTTCCCTTAGATAATGCCTACAGGCTGTTGCATTGAACTATATGAAAGGAAATTAAAAGAGGGAAAGCCTACACACACCCAAGCAAACCGCACTTGCTCGCTACGCAATAAGACAAAAGTTGGTAGAGGAGACGGAGGGGGAGTGAAGGACAGGGGGCAGGATAAGACTATTTTACGGACGGGTTTGAGTAACGCCATGTTGGGCTTTGTGTTTTGTATGTTTGACGACTAAACGAACAGTGTTACGGTAGATGCATACGCATAAAAACAGTTGAGTTGGTGCATACGACGTTTCACGGCCTTATTAATTCACGTCGCTACAAGAAAACATCGGCTGAACAGCCCAAGATGGCGGCGCCCACATATAAGAAAAAGTGGCGTCGCAGGAAACACACCCCCTTCAAACTCTCCACTAGTATGTGTAAGTGCATCTGACATCTTCCATCAATAATTTCAATTGCCCGATTCCCGGACTGCATTTGGCAGAGAGACAGCTTCCAATTAACAATCAGCAGCTATACTCGTTGAAACGCATTCAATTAGCATCCTTCCATCCACACTGTCTACACCCACCGCACCACCCGCCATATAATAAGGCGAATGCCTTAGATGCGTCATCAAACGCGACAAAATGACCGTAGGCGGCGTCAGTGTCAACAAGAACGAACAAAAAAAAGTTGCGTGGTCAGATATTACGACTTGAGGACGTCCTCAGTTGTGACGTCCTCATGACGCCACCGATAACCGAAAATGTATGACGTCATCAAGGCATCACCGTGACGTCCTATAACGTGACGTCACACGTCAACAACATCCCAAGACATCGTCGCATGTTCGAACATGGCCCTATCTCCGCGACATTGTCGTGGCCTCCCTGATTTCAATTCCGTTCCCCGTGTGTAGGGTAGCAAACTGGGCGTAGTCTGGTTAACCTCCCCACTATATTCCTTCTTTCTCTCTCTCTCTCCCAGTCATCGTCGTTAACGTGCCGATGAGGATCGAACGTATCGGGTGAGGAGGAATGGTGGAGTCGCAGGAAACACATCCCCGTGGAAGGAGCGAGCGGCTGAGAGTCGAGGCCTTTCGTTTCGAGAGGAAAGACGGCTTGGACGAGGCCGAAGAAGCGCGCTGAAGGTGAAAAAGACGGAGTATACCACAGTTACTCGAATAACGGAAGGCGTTTCCGGATGAAGGAACATAGAGCGCCGACCGAAGTAAAGGAAGATAAGGAAGAGGCAGAAGACAAGGCGACGTCACACCTTCAATCCCCGCAGGGAGTGCGCATAGTAAAAGAGAGATCGGTTGAGAAGTTCCCAAGATCGCGGAGGGCAATAAAAAAATAGACCAACAAGAGGAGGAAGGGGGTAGACATCAGCGTGGATTTCTTCACTGCGTAACACTTACCATATATTGCTTAACCCTTACATATTGCTTACTCTCACGGCAAATGATAATCAGAAAAAAAGAGAGGGAGTGGGGGGGGGGGGGGGGGGTCGAAGAATTGCACGTGTTTCAAACACGAAGCCCGCGCGCTGAAGCCAACGGCGAAGGCGGGTTCGCCGCTGCGGATGCAACGTGGATCGATTAGAGCGCGCTCGCGAACCGATGAACGGGCGCCTGCAGGCGTCGCGACCGACAGTGCGTATAGCAACAACCGGGGCACCACGCAAAAGCTATGAACAAAGTCCCTCTCTCTTCCTCGGCCGAATTATAAAGCCACCCAACGAAACTTACTAGGGAGTTTTCGAATAGGCGCCCCAAAGCCCTTTGCGTACGCTACCTTTGGGTCAAGCAGGGTTTTCGAATGGGGTTTCGCTCTTACCGATCGCGTCTTGCGTTTCTAGCGCCACTAAGGCGTCAAAGAGAAGCTACTACGAAAATAAAAGTAAAACATACCGTTTAATAATAAAAAAAATAACTTCAAATTGCGTTTCTTCGTGCATAAATACAAAAATTAAAGTTTTTTTTAGTATCAAAAAGCAACTTTCTTTATCTTAAAGTAACCACGCGCGCTTTTATCAGCCAAGTTTATCAGCTTTTATCAGCACGCTGAAAACCGTCACTTCAGTGCGTGCCGCCATGAGTGTTTGACGCAAAGCTTTTTGGGGCAGGCTTTGGGGCCCTCCCGCTAAATTCGAGAAATAGCGTCCCCAACGCAAAACCCAAACGCTGTTCGGGTTTCGCGCATGCGCAGTTGCCTCGACGCTATTTCTTTGGGGCCCCTATTCGAAAACTCCCTACTATCCTTATATCATCCGTTATCGCTGCGTGCCTTTCGCTGCTATTTATTCTTTATTCATACATTTCGCCACTTTGTCTCGATGAGATACAGCAGCGGTGATTACAAGTTTGAAAAATATACATATTCATTCACACTGCCCACTTGCTCAGTCGTCAGGCTGTTCCACTGATTAATAGTTTTAACAGAAAATGAATTTGCGTACACGTTCGTCTTGGCCTGGCATGGCCTCATTGCGTATTTGTGATCTGTGCATTCATACGTGTAATTTGGCTGTTTTAAGTAAATGTCACAACCAATTCCTTTTTTTTTTCTCTCTCTTTTCATTAACTATCTGATTTAAAAGCTTCAACCGCAACATTTTACGACGGCAGGACAGTGCTTCCCAGTTTAACGCCTTTCCAATTTCGGTACAACTGTAACTCTTCCCATACCTGCCTTAGACAAAACTGCTCTGTTTTGAATTTTCTCCAGTTTATTAAACATTCCTGTGATGGGCGATTTACTAGAGCCCTTTAATAATCGTTGGGGTTTAACGTCCCAAAACCAAGATGTGATTATGAGAGACGCCTTAGTGGAGGGATCCGGAAATTTTGACCACCCATTGGGTTCTTAAACGTACGGCTTAAGTACACGGGCCTCAAACATTTTCGCCTCCATCGAAAATGCGACCGGCACGCCCGGGATTCGATCCCGCGACCTTCGGATCAACAGTCCAGCAACGTAACCGCTAGACTACCGTGGCGAGTACTACTTTAACACTTTGAGACACCCATCATGATCGACTGCCTACAAATGCGTGAAAATTTCACAACTTGATTCCACTGTTCCGGAGGCCGAATTTAGATCAAGTGGAAGTATTAGAATCAGAATTATAGTGTATTTTGGAGCAAGCAACTGTAATTACAACGTAAATTATTTAACTATTGTACAGTCTGTCATGCTATATTTCTTCATAGAACGTAATCAACGACCCACTCAAATTACATTCGATAGTTATAGCTGCTGGTAGCGAGCAATTCTAAAATTCCGGCCGAAACGCCCAATGCTTAACCCTTTTAAACGCCACCTATGAAGAACTGTCTGTAAATTGGTCAAAATAATACAACGTTATTTCAAGGCACTCGCTATACTATCGCAACAAAAATAATGTCATAATATGTCCATTTATGTGTGTTGTAGAAACTTATTCTAATTAGGTTGTAATTAAATATCTGTTTATCCTGAAGTCATCCATGCTCTACTTTGGCATAAACAGAATGAAATCTAGGGCTAGAAAACATAGTACAAATTCATTTTTCGTTATGTACATTCAGAGCAAAGAAAAAGTCTACTTTTAACATGGCTCGCAGGACACGGCTCATCGAACGACTCGTCGAACGGGGTAGTGCCTTCAGAAAATGTGATCATACTCAACAGTACGCTGCGAAATGAAGTTAAATAAAGACAAATTATTATGCAGGAGGTTCAATCTATCCGAAGCTCAATGTATCTCGCTCTGTCTTAGCCCCTAGTTGATACAAGGAGCAAAAACAAATCATGTACACAATTGTGTACATAGCGTCTCAAAGGGTTAAGGTATTAATCACGGCACCGCCTTCACCAAAGAGATCGTATCTGGCAGGATATTTCAACCATAAGTGATATAAACAGTTGTATAACATTTTCAAATAACAAATCTCCTTTAATGTTTAATTACGGGCTTACTGTTCTATAAATAAATAAATAAACAAATAAATAAATAAATAAATAAATAAATAAATAAATAAATAAATAAATAAATAAATAAATAAATTGTGGGCAAACAAGAAAAAATTTACTGTCAGCTCAGTGTGTGCGGTCTCTTCCTTGCCAATAGTGTGCAGAAACGGCAAAAGTAAGTAGCGTCTCCAAATGAAGCGTATCGCAAAGGGTTAGTCACGTGGTTACAAAATTTTTCGAATCGCGAAGTTGGACTCGCCATGCAAGCATCATTTCAACAATATCCACGGAGGAATCCCGTTGATAATATTCCACATTATACGTTTCCCGGATAATACGTTTTTTCTTCTATTATCCCGACTAGCGTCAAGCAGGAGCAACGCATTTCCGTATACCAGGGTTGCCGTTGGGTAGACTTGAAAAGGAGCCAGATTTCAAGCTAAAAGTAGCCAAAGTAGCCATGTCATTGAACTCTATCGCCAAACTTGTAGCCAAATAGAACAAAAGCGGAATTATGAATGGAATTTTCATTATTATACACTAATATGACTTTCGATATGCAAAAACATAAAAAAAACAAGAGCATCATTTATCCTTCTAGCTTGGTTTTGAAGCCACAGTTGAGTTACATAAAATGGCCTATTTATTTATGAATGTACCGCAACGCCAAGATCATCACAAAGGAGAGTGGATAAAACACAAACAAAAAAGTAACACAACACATGCGAGTAAAAAAAACAATGAACATACTTCCAACAGACTAGTAGTTGTTTCTCTGGTAGTTACTGCTTCAAGAAAACTTATTATCAACACTTGGTCGGTAATGAAGGTGATTTCACTCGTTTGCTGTACTGCGCGTGGTAGAAAAGGTTCCGTTTTTACAAAATAGAATACCTACCTCATAGCGATAACTAAAGTGATGGGACATATAGTGCGGTAATAGAATAAATGCGTCGCGAAGGACCCTGCGGTGGTATGTTATTCAAAATGAGTCCAAGCGGCGAAAATTTCGATGCTCTGTTAGAGATGGAGGGTAAAGGCGGAATTTCGTGGCTATTATGCTAGCAGTATGATTGCAGTTCGAAAGAATATTACTCTTCCTGTTTAAATTACGTGGTATATGAACATACGTGAAATATTCATCAAGTGACGGGTTCAAATGCAACGCGGTTCAGGAGTTAAGTAGGCAACTGTTAGTCCTTCGGGCGACATGAATAAAGTTTCATTTTCTGAGATTTAGTTTCACGAACCATATTTTGCACTAGGTGGTGCAGCCACTGTATCGGATTGGTTAGTGTACGTTCAGTGCGCTTGCACATAGTTGTGCAGTATAGGAGACTTCTCGCCAGAGGCGGAGTAATTTTGGAACATTCCAGCCAACAAGTCGGTGAAAACATTAGACGTTGAATCAGTGTTTTATGGAAGCCGCACAGCGAAATTGACTACTAGAGTTACCATAATGATATACTAGCTTCATTTTTCTGCGGATCTTTGCTTTTTGTTGAAGTTCTCACGAGTATACGCGCTGTGCATAGGCGTGCGCAGGGTTCCCCTTCAGGGGGGGCAGGAGGGGGGGCGAAGGTTCACCGCAGCGCCCCCCCCTCCCTATTAAGTCAATGTATGGGGCAGACTTTGCGCCCCCCTCTCTAAGGTGACCTAGGGGGGCGGCCGCCCCCTTTGCCCCCTCGTACGTGAGCACGCCTATGGCGCCGTGCATCAGCGTTAGAAACTATAACGTCAAAATAGATAGCGGGCAGCGTGAGAAGCGTGCTAGCCACACGTTTGCCAACACGCGCGCAACTTCGCCACTCCGTCTTTGCAGGCGCACCATGCGTTGCGTAAGGGTGCCTCGATGTGCGCGAGCCTTCTGCTGTGGCTAAGACATGCGCGCGCATTAACTTACACAACAGAAAAGGTTGAAAACAGTGAGTGGTCTGTAGGCTCGCTTGTTCTTTCACATGCCAATAATAAGAAAATTGGCTGCTAAATGCGCCAAAACATGCAGAAGTTAGCCAAAAAGTAGCCATGGCGCCAACCTGAAATTTTCGTAGCCAGGCGGGGCCCTAAAGTAGCCAATTTGGCGCAAAGTAGCCACCAACGGCAACCCTGCCGTATACGGTTAATGCGACGGTGTTTCTCCCGTGAAGTCGGATAATATACGACGAGAAAAGTGTGCCCTTAAACAGCTACGTGTACGACGCAAAGCTTTATGTTCCAGTGTATGTTATGTTCCAGTTTATGTGCCAATGTGTGTGTATATATATATATATATACCGGGTGTCCCAGCTATCTTTAGCCAAGGGTTAAAAAATACAATATTTGAGGCAGGCGAGTGAAATCAGTTGAATATTGATTACAGCCATCTTGCGCACTTCAGGCAATTTTTTTCTTTTGTAATTAACTAATTTGTTAATTATGATTAATTTACTAAATTGATAAATATTGACTTTACGCAAGAAAAATGAGAGTTGCAAAGTACGAGAGCGTCTTCAGAAACCCCCATTTCATCATTTGCGATAAAGAAAGTCTTACGCGTACCATTTTTTCCGTGCTGCAAAGAAAGCCCGCGAAATACAAAAAAATACCACGTGACTAGCGCATTCGCGCGCCGCGACCGTGCTGCTCTCAGCCGTAGTTTGAGCAAACAAAATCAGCTGCGACGACGGCCCGCCGGCTGCGTTGCAGCAGTAGGCCGGTAAGTTTACGGTGGTTTCTTCGCCCGCACTCGCTACAACTTGCACAGTCACGCGCGCCAACTGGCTGGCAACGGGCCAAGAAACCACCGCCAACTTATCGGCCTACCGCTGCAACGCAGCCGGCGGGTCGTCGTCGCAGCTGATTTTGTTCGCTCAAACTACGTCTGAGAGCAGCACGGTCGCGGCGCGCGAATGGGCTAGTCACGCGGTATTTTTTTGTATTTCGCGGGCTTTCTTTGCAGCACGGAAAAAATGGTACGCGTAAGACTTTCTTTATCGCAAATGATGAAATGGGGGTTTCTGAAGGCGCTCTCGTACTTTGCAACTCTCATTTCTTGCGTAAAGTCAATATTTATCAATTTAGTAAATTAATTCTAATTAACAAATTAGTTAATTACGAAATAAAAAATTCCTGTAGTGCGCAAGATGGCTGTAAGCAATATTCAACTGACTTCACTCGACTGCCTCAAATAATTCTATTTTTTAACCCTTGGCTAAAGATAGCTGGGACACCCTGTATATATATATATATATATATATATATATATATATATATATATATATATATATATATATATATATATATATATATATATATATATATATATATATATATATATATATGGCCAATCAGATCCGGGGAAAGCCCGCCCGGGGGAAAAAATTCATGTATGGAAAAAAATTACACCATCTCCCGCTAAAGGGAACCATGTGTAGATGTGAAGTAGCGGGCGCTAACGCTTACACTGGCGGCGGCGTTGACGCTGGCGCTCATCGCAGCGTTGCGCGGGAGATAAAACTGGGGAGGCGCAAAGCACGCAGTGATGGAGCGGTGTTTCTTACTGGAACATGCCAATCGCTGCTAATGGGCAATGAGAGACAGAAGACTCCGACTGGACACAGAGACTCGCAGTCCGCTTTTAATCAACGCGCACGCTGCGAATTTTTATTGTTCAACCACGCACAGGAGAAATTTCCCACCGGCACCACCTTGCAGGTCAAGATCCATTGCCATATATACGGGGTGGCCAGTGAACAGTTGTGCAGCGCGAGCAGTCAGTTTTTTCAACCAAGAAACTCCCTAGCAGACGCTGCCTGCGTCGGCGTCGCGAGGCGAGAGAGAGGGGGGGAGCCTAGACGAGGAGAAAGGGGGGATGCGCATGCGCAGTGGGAGTGTGGACGCCGCGGGCAGGGATGCCGAGAGGGGGGAGGCGGGAGCGCAGAAGGGGAGAGAGGAGGGGAGGCGCATGCGCAGTGAGGGTGTGGTTGCCGCGGGGAGGGATGGCTAGAGGGGGAGAGGAGGTTTTTATTTGATTTTTTTTTAAAGGTTTGCGCATGCGCAGTAATGGTGGTCACGCGGCACACCACCACCACCACCACCGGATTAAGCTTCGCCATAAGATGAGAAAGAAAAATCATAAGAAATCACGCCATATCCACGAAGTGAATGATGATGAGTGGGCGAAGCTCGATCGTTTTCATCCATGGCAGAAAGAGAATGTGTGGTCTGGAACGCGCTTATACTTCATCGTTATCACGTGTAGTGGGTACATACCACTGTACTGCGTCATCGTCATCTTTATCACGTGTAGTGGGTACATTCCACTACACGTGGCTACCTACCTACCTAC
Source organism: Rhipicephalus appendiculatus (assembly GCA_030522465.1). Taxonomy (NCBI): domain Eukaryota; kingdom Metazoa; phylum Arthropoda; class Arachnida; order Ixodida; family Ixodidae; genus Rhipicephalus; species Rhipicephalus appendiculatus. The sequence continues at coordinate 48,628 of JALIZH010016728.1, forward strand.
CTACCTACCTACTACTACTACTACAGAGGAGGGACAGACCCACACCTCGGAATCAAAACGTTCCGAAAATGTTGACCTTTCTTTCGCCGCACACGTACTTACTTTTTCCTAGACTGGGGAGCTTGCTTTCCGAGAAATCCGAGTGGGTTACCTTTGTACATACCGTTTCGCGCTGCAAACGGATATGGATTCTTTCTTTTTCCCTCCGCATGAAGTGGGGGAAAAAAAAAACTTAATTTTTTTTCTTTCTCGATCCCGCACGGAAGGTGTGCCAGATTTCAAAGGTAGAATTAAGCTCAGCGGTTAACGACCGCGCTAGCATTTACGCATTCTGCAAGCGCGCTTATTTATATCTCACTCGGTCGTGAAAACTGCTCTGTGAATATGCGCTGCCCACAGCTGTCGCAGAATGTGAAAGGTAAACATCTCTGTCGGAGCACACGCATACGTTCACTAAAGCGTGCGACGGTAGACTACACGGATTAACTCTCGTTTCAATATATTCATTCATTGATTCATTGATTGATTGATTCATTCATTCATTCATTCTCAAAGGTGCGCTAAGTGAACACAGACACTGCACAGTACGAAAAAAATATAGGACACACGACGTACGTTGAGCGCAATACGACGCGTGCCCTGTATTTTGTTGATGAATGTCACTTGATCCCCTTTGATGAATATCGATAGCCCACCCTGTAGCTATTTTCAATCAATCAATCAATCAATCAATCAATCAATCAATCAATCAATCAATCAATCAATCACAGTGTACAGAATTCGGTGCAGGTTAATCAAAAGATACGTAGATCAACAGACGATACAGACACAGACAGACAGACAGACAGACAGACAGACAGACAGACAGACAGACAGACAGACAGACAGACAGACAGACAGACAGACAGATAGATAGATAGATAGATAGATAGATAGATAGATAGATAGATAGATAGATAGATAGATAGATAGATAGATAGATAGATAGACAGACAGACAGACAGACAGACAGACAGATAGATAGATAGATAGATAGATAGATAGATAGATAGATAGATAGATAGATAGATAGATAGATAGATAGATAGATAGATAGATAGATAGCCATGGGCGGCTAGACAGTAGGCAGATGAAGTGCGCGTTTCGGAAATGAAAAAGTCAGTTTCGCCGCAAGGGCCAAACAATGATGCGATAGCAACAAAGTTGAATGTTATACGAACTAAGGCTAGCAGCTAACTCCTTCAGCGTCTAAACTGGCGCGTAACTCAACTAAACGCTGGCGTAAGGAAATGCGGCCGCTGCAGCGATGGGAAGCAACCTTCGCGCTGTATGTCGCTTCTACGCAAACCGAGAGGCAAGAACACAGCCCGTACAAAGTATACGAGCCATTTACTAATCTCCCTCAAGATGTGGCGCGAGCGACCACGACTGGCCGTTCAAAGTACGCAGTTTGTGACGGAGTCACGCAGCCACCCCTCCGTGACTCGCAAGGGCATTTCGCGCGACAGAAAATGGCCGGCAAGTTTGCATCTTCGCTCGAGCAACGACCGTCGGGTGCCCTCTCAGAGGGACCCGACGGTCGCAATATTGTGGACGCAATATCACCTCTCAGACCTGCACTGGCACGTAGAATATACGACGCGCGGGGCGATGTTGCCGCCCTCGGACTTTACACGGAACATCACGGCGACGGCGACGGCAAAAATACACTGAGTGTCGATATGATTGCCAGTGTAATAATAGATTACAGGCAGGGACGCAGAATGGCGCCAGGGTCTTCCGGAAGCTCGCGTCACAAAAAAGAGAGGTTGAACGAAACTATGGGAATTTTTCGAGGGGCTCGTTTCTGTGTAATGTTAGATACAACTAAATGAACCCAATGGATAATTAGTCGAGGGAAAGCATAGGGAATATTTAACTAATGTAATTACGACGTAAATTGTAATCAACCAATGTGGACGCAATATCACTCTTTCCGTCGGCGGGATCCGAACCCACTACCTTCGACATTAACTGACCAGCATAAATGAAAAAAAGGAAAGCATAAATGAAATTGTTTGTCTTTAGCCGTAGTGTAATAATTTAATTAAGATGTAAGTTGGAATGAATTGAAGTGGACGAAAATCACCCTTTCCGTCGATGGGACATGAACCCACAAGCTTCGGATATCGAAGGTTACGAGTTCGGTTCCCACCAATGGAAAGGGTGATTTTTCGTCCACTTAAATTCGCTCCGATTTGCATCTTAATTATTACACTACGGTTAGATACAATATCCCTTACGGCCTAATTGTTAGTTGGATTCGTTTGGTTGTGTCGAATACCGGTCTCTTTCAATCGTGATCGAGCCCGATTCGGACCAAATTTCTCGATCGTAATTGGTTCCTTTGAGAAAGCGGTAGAGGGGAACCACTCAGCGCTGAGAAGTTTGATCACAGTTGGCCTTAATCGCGATCAGCAGTGCACCATGTGACAACGGTATAGTAAAGGGAAGTTGACAATCGCGACTGGGACGAACGCGCCAAATTCCTGACAGCGATCGCATTGTTGCCATGAAGAGTGTGAGGATGTTGCAGGTTGCCGGCGGATCTAGCGTCGCGAAATTTGCAGGCAATTTTTCCTCTTTTTAAGATTATATTGAACTAATGTCCTGTTTAAAGCGAAACGCGACAGGCTACCAGGAAGTCGCACGCAGCGCGACGCACCCATGCAAGAGCCGGTGGCCTATGGGCTATTCCGCACACAGTGTTGTACCTGACCCCCACATCACCACACCACCCCCCAACATAAGTGTCACTCATCACCAGTCACATGCGAGGTCTGTAACGTTAAAAAACTTCGAGAGTAGTCGAGACACCTTCTTCCTGAATGCCGACCACGCGAAACATATCATTTACACTGTCGTGTGGCGAGCATGAACATTGGAGTGCTTCAAAGAAACATTGACGGTCTTGCTCAAGTTCACGACACCTACGCAAATAATGTTCTATATCGCCACAGGACTTGCAAGCCGGGCACAATGGCGTCGCGGAGAGTCTGATCTTCTGGAGTCATGCTGGTGTATACGCGCTGACCACGTCCGAATGTGATTTAACAGAGAGGCCTTCTTCCCGTGGTTAGTCCTTTTGTCACACATGGCTGGTGAGGTTTCAACCATACAGGATGGAAATGCCTGTTGACAGCTTCTCTTAAAAAGGTGTTGATGGTCTCTGGGAGCCTTCTTCGTTGGCCTAAGTTCCAAAGCGATCCGGTCAAGTCTGCCTCATAACCCGCTACACCCACATGCGATGGAATCCATTGAAACTTTATATTTAGTCCAACGCTGTGCATGTATTTAAGGATATGCAGAGATATTTGAGTGCACAAATTCAAAACAAACCCATGCTTTAAAGGGACACTATGGAGAAAAAACGATTTTTTGCGTAACCAAAAGTACAAATCCACAATCCCGAAAACGCCACTCTTATCGCGAGACGACGCTTGGTAAGCGAGCTAACGCGCGAAAAGAAAATACAGGCGGAGACGCCACCTTGAGATTCCCGCACCAAACACCGTGACGTAGAAGATTTTGACGGCGTCTGCTAGGTCCTACGTAATTCCTAATCGGTAAAAAACGAAGTACATTGTCATCTGTGGGGGCCACAGACTTAACATGCGAAGTTTCAGAAAATTTCATCGAACCAATGTGACGAAAAATACATTTTGAAATCAGTGACGTCACGTACGGAGATTTCGGCGCGAAATTTAAAAATGAAACTTCAACTTTGATTTTTGTCCTCTAATAGTGAAGTTATTATAGTGAGACTTACGACTTTAGTGTCCCTTTAACAGTTGCAGAGCAGGTCAGCTCGATACACTTCAGTATCGACAACGCCTGCGTCGGCGGCGGCGACGGACAACGCGCGGTCAAGGAAATACCGAGGAAAGGCTAGACGACACTCCCGCCGCTCGATCATTTCCTCCGACGCGGTTTTCTCGGCATCCTCGACGGAGACACCGGCACTGGTGACAGCGACAACTTCCTTTTATTTCTCTCATTTTTCTTTTTCTTCTCCCGCATTCCAGACGGAATGGAAGAAGCGTGAATTGCGAAGCTATGTGGCCGCGAGAACACCTGCTCAGCTGTGTATTTTTTCTCTAGCGGAGAATAATGAAAATTCGCAGCATATCCACGGAGTGAATGATGATGAGTGGGCGAAGCTCCGGAGGTTCATCGGTAAACCGTGAATCTTCCGCGAATTCTGCGCAGTATATCATCAACGACGTGAGATCGGGCGCGTTTATACTAAAGGGTCGATGAGAGTCATGGCGACTTGCAGCTCACTTTAATTTTACATGTACGCTGTGAATTTTTATTGTTTAATCACGCACAGGAGAAATCTCACTCAGGCGCTACCTTGGAGGTCAAAATCCGGGAACACTACGGGGTGCAGAGGATTGTTGACGATCGACGATCAACGCCGCTCGACAACCGGCCAGGTCTCGCCATAAGGAGCTTCGCCCCTAATAATAATAATAATAATAATAATAATAATAATAATAATAATAATAATATTGAGGTATTGAAGGACTATGCTTAAACTTACGAGAATCGCCGAGAGCAG